>VZTV01107542.1:5819-42542 GCA_013400875.1 Anhinga rufa | reverse complement strand
GGTGGAGCGGGTCTGAGCTCCCCCGCGGGGTGCGGCTGCCCCCCGCCTCTCCCCGCTGCTCGGGGGGCACCCGGTCTCTCCGGGGTCCCGCCGCGGGTCGCACCCGGCCGGCTGGGTAGGGCTGGAAGGAGCGGGGTGCCCGAGGGCGGCCGCGGCCGGCCCGCACCCCCCCGGCAGCCGCCGGAGCCGGGGGCCGGTGGCTGTCGGTGCCGCTGCCGGGCTGCGGTGTCTTTTGTTCGGAGCAGCGTTGCAGTTGGGTGTTATCTGCTAAAGCAGGATCTTGCGAGATGTTTTTCCTTCTCTGCGTTTTCCAAGTTGGTTTATGTAGACTTTTTAGCTGAAAACACACGCCTGACGTGACTGTGATACATCTGTTAAACCCTAGGTACTAGCCCTTCTGTCGACTCCCAGATTTTGGATATCAACACAGCCCTAGAGTAGGTGGGAAGTGGATAATGAACCCAAGTTTCAAATATGTCCATAGTGGGAGCTGCCTGCCTTAGAAAGCTTTGCAGTCGTCCTGTGGCAGAGCTCCAGTTGCCCGATAGTGTTGCCTTGTTCTCCAATGGAGGATCTCCTTGCAATCTCCTTGGTGTGCAGACGGGGATGCCTTCTCCCCGGGTGCCTGTGGCTCTTGCCCAGTATGCTGGCTTTTTCAGGCAAGAAAATAACCTAGCGGAGAAGCGTGCTGCTGCCAGATGGGTATGAGAGTCAAAGACAGGCAGAAGAGGGGTGGGGGGTTGTGTCTGAAGCAGGCGTTGAGAGATTGGCTCGGGGGAGCTCATCTTCCTTAGCAGAGTTTTGGAAGAGCAACTCTGTCCTTACACACTCTCACATCCTGGCAGCAACCCAAACTGAGCTTTGTGCAGCGGTTTCTAGAAAAAAAAAAACAAGAAATAGTGGAGATCCGGGGGCCGCAGTGAAAGCTTATCCAGGGGCTGCGAGTGTAGCTACAGGCTGAGACGACTTCACCGCCTCCTGGTGAGTCCAGCCTTGCCCTCTGGAAAGAGCTCGGTGGCGTTTTTCTTGCTGTGTAGTTGAGGAAGCTGAATACACAAGGGTTCCTCTTCCAGGTCAGGCAGGAAACCGGTGGCAGAGCTGGGGTCTCTGCAGCCTTCCTTGTAAGGTTTAGCCACATTCATCTCTTTTTCCAGCCCTTGGGCTTTCTTCAGCTGAAGTTGGGAGTGGAGGGCTTAGCAGGAGGCTGAGGGAAGTCTTGTTCCTTAAGAAGATTGCGACTAACAAGTGCTGGGATGCAGAGAGCCACCCGAATACACCATCGGTTTGGCACTCAGGGTTCAACAGCGCCTTTGTAACTGTTCTTTGGGGACTCTGTGACCTTCCCCACCGCAGGGCTCCCAAGTGCTGATGTAATTACAGCCTTTCCTCTGCCTGCCCCGATTGCATTTAAATCTCTGAAGAATGAGTAATTCCCTACTTAGATATGATAAAGGCTCTGCTATGAGCCCCGGGGCTGTTTGTTCAGGCTGTAGAGCAGCTCCACAGTGTGATTTTTATTTTTTTTTTCATTTTTTTTCAGTCCGAAGCACTTTATAGTTCCTGCCTGTTCAGAGGGAGAGGCTGGGGAAAGGTCTGTGCATTTGCAGCCAAGAGGTCTGGCCTTGCCCTTGAGCAGGGATCCGGGCTACTGTTTCACAATTCAATTAGTTTTCTGGGTTGCATAGCAGCTTCCCAAGAACAAGGCAATTAATTTCTAGCCTGTAGGGCAGGAGATGCAGTGTTCATGTCTGTTGGGTGGATATCGCAGGCCCAGGGAGCCTGTGGCCAAGCTGGAAACATTAGCCAAATATACCATGGAGAAGAAACACCAGATCACCCAGCAGGCAGCTACCTCTTTGTTCTTGCCAGTCACATGCTACCTGCCCTCCCAAATCACCCTGGTTATTCCTGCCTGTTTTCTTCGTAGCATCCCTCCCTGGCATAGGACCAATGGGTTTCTTGTACCTGCTGGGTTGCAGAAGGTAGGGAGTTGCAGGCTCGGCCATGGGCTGCTGGTGTAGGAGCTGCCAGCCTCCATGAGTCTGAGGAGGATACAAGGGCCCTTTGGGAGGGGGAAGGAGTATGAGATACTCAATTCCAGTTTAGCTTCCAAATCAAAGCAGCATGCGAGAGGGAAAAGCAGCACAGCAGAGTGTGTTCTTCCTCGTGCCTGATGATGCAATGGGATAGTTGCATCCAGGCAGCAGTATGTGTGTCCACCTCGTACTGAGCCATCAGGTCCTGTGGGGAGGGCACTAATCCTGTTTATTTGACTGTAAGAGCTTCCTTACCTCTAATGGGGGAGAGCATTGTTAGGTCTGTGGTTTGCCAAGATTTACGGAGCATAATAGTTCTGCCCCAGGTTTATAGATTTTGGCAGGTTTTCAGAAGCGTGGCTAGTTCAGATGTGGTTGTGGCAGTGCTTCCCAAACTCACCTTTCCTTCAGAGGGGGCTGTGGGTCGCTCAGCTCCCAGAGTTCTCAGACACATATCCCTGAGCAGTTGGGAAGGGAACCTGTAGCAGTAAATCAACCTGGGTGGTGGATGCTTGTGCGTTGTGTTAATGTAAACCGCAAACCAACCTGATCCTGTTCAGGTTGGGTGATACGGGAGTGTTGGTGTCCTCAATGTTCAACTGTAGAGAGGGGCAGATGTTCTTGCTTACAGCTTTGGTTGGTTGTGATGACGCCCAAAGATAACTCCGCAACATGGTATTCGTCTTCCTGCTAAGGACTTAAAGCACTGTGCACTCATGATCTACTGCCTGGTAGTAAGACAGAAGAGATCTGCTCTGGCCCCTCATCCCGGTGGGATGTGGTTGCTCCTGAGCAGAGTCCCAGGGGTAACCAAGGCACATTTTTGCTGGTAATCACTGATGGTGAGTTGGCAGCAGTGATGCTAAGCGCTCTTTGACTTTGCTAATGCTGTCAGTCAACACCAGATTTCTTTCCTTGTAATGTTGAAACACAGAATGTTACAGTGGAAGCAAGCTGCAAATGATGGTAAATGCCTGGTGGGGCTGTAAGTGTATGGAGTGGCAGGGTGGTGCCAAAGGGGTTCAATGTGATGTCTGGAGCTAGAGCCTGGGGGGGACACAGGCTTGCAGCTTTCGCTCTGGCAGAAACCATGAGACAGCCTTCGTCAATGGTTTAGTTCCCGATTTACACGTTCCCTGTAGCCCAGCTACCTCGGGGAGCATGTGCTCACTGGTGGGCGAGCCTTGGCAGCGCTATGGTCTGAGCAGTCGTGTGCTGTGTGGAGCTGGGCACTGAGAGCAAGGAGCCTCTATCCCTGCAAGGTCACATCAGTGCTGATAGAAAGGCTTCTCTGGTTATTTTAGTTTAGTTTTTTGTTGGTTTTTTTTTTTTTTATTCCCCACTATTGGACACTTTCCCTACAGATACATACTTCTTGCACCACCCAACACACAGTATTTCTAACATTTCAGCCAAAGGCTTTGTCCTAATGAGGTACTGAGTTGTGCTAAGTTATATTGTGGTTTTAAGGGTCATTAAAGACAAAAAAACCATCAGCCAGGTTGTTTTCAGAGCGGGCCGTATTAGAAATAGGCTTTTCTACATGCATGAATCTCATGGGTTTGTCCTTAAAATTTACTTCAGCAAATTTCTGGGATGTCTCTGGGACACATGGCTGTGGTACATCCCCCAAGTTGCTCGGGGCTGACATGCCTGCTGCTGTGGGGAGCAGCTGCTGCTGGCGTGCTGCGGACGCTGGGACTCAACCCGGCTGCTAATATTAGCAGGAACGCGCCAGAGGGATGGTCGCAATGTTATGTGGGTGATGTGGCTTGAAATCAATATGATGAAAAGCCCCAGGGAGGGGATGTGCTTCGTGTTTGATTAAGCATCTCACTTGGATTCAGGGTCTCCCTTTTAAGCCCTGCCTAAAGGTTTTCAGGATGAATGCCCTCCTGGGCTTACATGCATGGGAGTGGGCTGGGAGACTGGGTTTGTGACTAACGGTCCCACGTGTGCAGAGGTTCAATGCCTGGAAAAGGAAATCCAGAAAGATCTTTCAGATCATACCTCAGATTGTCTCAACCCTAGGAGTGAAGCAAAGCTCCAATTGTTGGATTTCCTGGGCTGTCCCCAAAAAGTTATACTGCAACTAGTCTCTTCTGGTACTCTTCATCACCAGCTCAGCATGGGTAGAGCCAGCACTGCTCTCCGAGCTGATGGATGTAGCATGCTACTCTGGGACAGCTGGCCACCTCTGATGTCCTCAAAGATGAGGTTTACAGGTGCTTTGGAGAGTTTTCTTTCTTTTCCACTCTTCCTATCTACCTTTCTGAATCTGAGACAAAAAGGACAGAGTGGATGAGAATTTTCTGCCAAATCAGCGTGGGGTGGGAGAGGCAGGAGCTGGGGGAAGGTGCCTGTGGGAAGGCAGGAGTTGTCTTCCCCAGCAGAAGTTGTATCTTCCCCTGTAGAACTGGCCTTTCATGCGCAGAGTGGAAAAGTTGCATCTGCCTGGTTACAGCAGCAGAGACCTGCCATTGCCGGCTGTTTTTTTCCCTATGTATATTTAGTTCCTTGGGAATAAAAATGTTGTGAGGGAGTGGGAAAGGGACATGGATCCACAGGACGTGGATCTCTCCATCCACATGGGCTGGACTCTGGGGATAGCCTCTGGCCCCGGTTAGGATACAGGATCATCTAAAGGTCATTGTTCATAGTCATCTTATGCAAGGAGGGCTGGGCTGCATGTCCTTGGGGATGGGCAACCACTGCAGCATGGAGCAGAGTGTCCTTGGCTCTGTGTCAGCATGGAGGGTTTCCAGTGTTTGCTGGTATGGGTGAGCTCTTGCTGTCCATTGGAGATCAGTCTTTGGCAAAGTGAGAACAGTGTTGTGATAATCACAAAACTTTCAAAAGTGGCTGGATGGAAAGGGATGGAGTGGATGAGTCTTTATACGGTGGCCAGGGTAGCTACTTTGGCTGTGCAAGTGTACTGCTGGTGCCTGGAGGTGAGTAAAGGTTTGGACCGTGAACGCCATACTGGCTCTTCTAAGTACTCACCGGTTTCCAGGATCTTGGTAGCATCTTTCCCTTAGTAAGAAGCTCACCTAAAGTATAATCATTCTCCAGCTTTACTGTTTGCTCATTGCCTGTTGGTGGTTTATGGCAGTGGAATGAGTAGGAAGCACCTCTAGAACATGTTGGGTCATGCCTAATACATTTGAGTGACCATGTCTGCATCTCTTGGCCAGAAAATGCTAGCAAACCTGCTGCTAAATGAGAGTCCTGGCACCTCTGGTGTCCTGTGGCCGCACAGTCTGGGTGCTGGTTTATTTTCTGTAGGACCCAGACAGCAGCCACAAAAGCCTGGACTGGGACTTTTCATAAATCCAAAGACAATAACGGAGACTTCAGAGCCCATAATCGCTCCAGATATTCATGTTTCTAACTCTGATATTTGATATTTAAAGCAATGTCTTTCTGCAGGACCATTATGTAGGCTCTTTCCCTCTCCCAACCTCTTCCTGCTGTGAACCCTGGCACATTCTTGGTCATTAGAGGTGGGACATGGAGGCAACTGGCCTAGTGACCCTAAATCCTGGTTAAGCTTGTTTGAAGCCTGTAAAATTAGTTGATGGTTCTGAGTCCAGTTCCCGATGGAGATGTGCCTGTTTGGTGGGCATCAGGGTCCATCAGGGGAATCCTTTGTGGGACAAGGTTGGGCTGCCCTGTCATGTTCTTCAGCACAGGGCCAGGGTTGTGGCCTTGCCATCTCTTGTTTCATTCCTGCAGGGTGCCCTTTGGTCCTCGTACCCCTCTGCTTTGCCCATGGAGAGGTCGGCAATTTGCACCCACTTGCTGCACTGGCACGGGAGAGCCCTCCTCGCTCCCTTCCCTGATGTGCAATGGTGCTGGTGAGGAGTAGCCCTTGGGCAGCGAAAGCCTTTATTGTTACCCTCAACTTATTCTGAAAAGCTGCCCCCAGATTAACGAGAGCTTTTATCTCCTGATGGCTGTGACTTAGGCTTTTACCGTGATTGCTTTTGTGAGGTTGCTGGACAAAGCTCAGCACTTGGGGCTCATGGGGACACCTTTGGAGCTGGGACCCAGGTGCAGGGTCTGTCCAAGCTGGCTCTTGGCTGGCTTGCATGCCAAAAGGTGAGACATCATGGGTGTCAGTGCAGTCCATCCCCCTGCATCCTCCCAGCACTGCAGCAGATGCCCTGTTGCTGGCACCCAAGTTAGTGCAAGTTGGGGTGGGGTACCAACCTGTTGCCTGGGTGTAGGTACTGCTGATATCAGGCAGCCTCCTGTGGATTGCAGGTCAGGGAACACCATGTCCCATTGGTCTGTGCTGCCATCCTCCCAGCAGAAGAGGTGGCAGTTTGAGTAATCATCACAAAATTGTACGGCCCCTTGCTGCTGGTGCGTTGGGTGCTGTCTAGCTTGTCCCAGCTCTGGGAATCATGGCAGGGGTTAGTGCTGAGGGCATGAGCACATAGCATCAAGCTGGCACTGGCCTGCTGGACTGCTTTGGGAGGGAAGGAGCGTGGTGAAGACTGGGGTTGGGACTTCAGTCTTTCTTTCATTTGGTCATTGGAAGTGCAAATATGGGGAAATGTGAAAAGGATGGATTCTAAAATTTTTTTAAAGCATGTTTAGTTTACCGAGGAGGAGAAAGGAGGAGTGGTCTGTTCTCTGCCAGCCTTCAGGACATTTGGACAACTGTTTGCATTGCATTGCTGGGTTGTGCCCTCCAACAGAGATGCCAGAGCTGTCTGCAGTGGCGCCAGCAATCAGTGGGTAGCACAGGCAGGACTAGCTGGCAGCAGGGGCAGCACTGAATGGCTCCCAGGTCTCTCCTTTAGTTACTTTTACTAATTTACCGTTTTCCCTAGCTTTTTAACCAGCATGTTGCAACACCACCTATCAGAGCGTCTTCTCAAGCAGAGACTTAATCACTAAAGATTTACTCACCCAGTTCCTGCCACCAAGGCTGGTCACCCACCTGAGTCACTCTCCATGCCCCCTGCCCCCAGCGTGGGTGCTGGGAGTGATGACTCATGGGGATGGCATCTGGGTGCTTCCTATGTGGTGTGGTACCAGTACTGAAGCTGGTAGCACAGGGCAATCTGGGGTCTGCAAGACCATCTGCATCATACTTTTGCCTTCTGAATAATAATTTTAAGGCATTTTACGAATACTAGTGAACCAAACCAAACCTGCAGTTCCCTGGGAGGCTCAGAGAAGATTTGTTTCTCTCCTTCCTCCCCCCTTATGAAAGGAAACTGGAGCACAGACTGGAGGCAAAACCTGCACAGAGCCTGTGGCATAGCCAGTAATGCAATCTGCTGGGCTGGATACCCTGTATTTTATTTAATTTTCTGTACAAGTATGAAATTAATATAAGGGATGTAAAATATACTGGTCTGATCTGGAAGCATTTTGCTGTGGGTTAATGGTTATATAAACTAAAGTGTAATGGAGAATCAAAGCTAAAACCTTTCTAGAACTGCATTATAGGGACTGAAAAGCTAGGATTTTGAGTTAATCTGAGTGTGGATTTTATTTTTTTCTATTCTTAGTCCTGACTTTGCTTTCACATGTTAATTTCTCGTAAATGAGGGGTTCGCTCCATTGGTCTCAGACTGTCTTTGTAGCTTACTGTGTGTGAGTGAAATGCTGCTTGAAACACTTCAGTTAATGTCAGAGCCCCAAACTGGACTTGTCCCCAAATTTCATCTATAACTCAGCTCTTGGTACTGTTTGCACAGTTCAGGAAGGCACTGCATATTGATAGCAGGTTGCCAGTGTTATCTTCTACATACAATTTATGTGTCAGACAATATGATCTATTGCATCTTCTTTTGAATGCTGTTTGTAAAGTCAGAAAAAGGATTTATTTGTGCATAAAGAGTTCATAACCTGGCCCAGGATAGCATGAGAGTCATGCTACAACAACAGATTGTCATTATGTATGTTTTTATATATGTGTTTATGTGTCTATATTGCAACAAGGTTGGTTTATTGGTAAAAGAAAGGTGTGGAAACCTCCCGACGCAAGCACAGGGCAGGGATCCAGAAACCCTGACTTATCTCTTACACTGGATGATTGGTAGCTTTGGGAAAGGCGCTTTTAAAGTTTCCTGCCTTCGTTTCCCCAGATGTAAGAGGGGATCTGAATTTCTCATGCCATTTTGAAGCTGTTGGTGTACTCACAGAGCCCTGCCAGCACGTGGAGCATCACTTGCTGCCCGCACTGCCAGTGAATTTCCCATCTCGGCCCCATGTTTTTGACCCAGCTGAGGGGCTCGGTGCAGTTGGGAGCACCTTATTGCTGAGGATGGGATAGAAGTCTCCTGCTGTAGCCCTACAGCAGGGTTGCAGCTCCCTTCCCCTTCTGCTGTGGGTCCTTTAGGTTTAATATACAGTGTATATACACCATATAGATACATGAAGAACATCCTACGTGTCCCTGTAACTGAGTCACTAAAATGCATCCTCTGTTATGGATTCTGGCAGCTACTGAACAACTTTATGGATGGTGGGTTCGGATAAACCAAACTCAGGTGGCCCCATGGTAACGTGGGCAAACATGCTCTTTGCACTAGAGTTAGGCCAGAAGACCGCCGTGAGCATCCTGCTGCCTGGTGACAGGGGTCTGGGAAGCTTTAAGGGCCATGAGCGGTTAATGCTATGTTGGGTTTCTAAGCGCTCCTTGAAAGATGAGACCTGCAGCCTCCCCCTCTTTCCTCCCCGGGAACAGGAGGTGACCATCTGGTAGCAGTTAGGAGAAAGTCAGTGCTCTCAAACGGTACCATTGTATCGTGTGAAATAACTGGGCCCCTGGCTGCCTTAGTCCCATAAGGCTCTTATGTGTCGAAAAACCCAAGAAAAGCTTTCCGTACTTAAGCAAGCAAGCAAACGTGACCCCTGGGTTACAGAGACCATATGAGGGGCAGAGGATGTTTAATGGGAAGCAGTTGGGCGCTGTGGCGGAGCCCAAGGCTCTAGTTGTGAAGCAGGTCCTGGTGGAGTCAGTATCCCTCACTGTTTTTTTGGTCTCCTCCCGAGCTCTGTGCATGGAGGTTTCCTTGTATAAAGTATCCCCTCGACTGTTACTTGGGGTATTCTGTTTAAAAAGGGAAGAAAGAAGGAGCAGATGTTCCCTCGTTGACCCATCATGGGTCCCATGGGGTGCCCAGAGCTGGACTGCGGAGCAGGATGAGCTGCAGTGAGCGAAGTGATGTGTAATCGTGGTGCTTCCCACTGGGAGATGTGGAGCCCTTAGGCAGGAGCCGGAGCCCTTCATGGCATCTGGGTGCCCTTAGCTTGGCTGGGACCCCCAAGGAGGGACTCCTCTTCTGGGAGAGGAGCATGTAGATATGAGGACCTCATCATGCCATTTGCTTGTGACTTCTCCAGAAAAATCCTGGCTGTCATATGAGCTACTGGGATTTGATCCAGACCTCTGTTCCCTCTTCCCAATTTGCAAGATCCCTAAAGAGCAGCTTTAACTGGTGGCTTGTGACCTGCTGGTGCCTGGCCGTGAGGTGACCAAGAGGACACAGCGACTGTGCTGAGCAGACATCCCCAGTGCCACAGCACAAAACAGAAAGACAGAAAAATATTTTTTATTTCTCAGGCCCTGTGCTTGCTTGGGGAGCGTTAGAGCTGGCAATGAAGGCATGCATTCCTTGCCCCAAAGTGACTGGCTGGCAGGAACCATGTTTCAGTCAAAACTGTGGGCTTGCAGGAGCTGCTGCTGTTGTGCACAGCCAGCAGAACTGCCTGCAGCAGCTGCCATCTCGGAAAGCCCGTGCCTCCCTCATCTGCCAGGATTAATATTGGTATTTTTTAAAGCTGGCCCTGCCTGGCTAGCCCTGCAGAGTGGGGCCTTGGCTGCATTATGCTGAGCAAAATGCCACTACGTCGAGAGGTTTGCAATGGTCTGGTACCCAAAGGAACACCGCAGCAAGCGGTTCCTAGCCCAGGCATGATGGTTGTGAGCAGAGGCTGGCAGGGACAGAGCTTCTTCTGAAAGGAAGCGCTTGGAAATCTCATTTTAGGGAATTTTGGGCTTTCCCTGCTGTGTGAGGGGATCCGCTGCCTTCAGCAATGGTGGATTGAGCCAGAGCTGCCTGACTTGGTTAAAAGGAAGCACATGTCAATTCCAACACTGTTTTGTGCTCACGCCTCACAACACGTGCACCTCCAGAGGAAGAGAAGGAAGGGTGATGCTCAGCACCTCTGCCTCTTTCCCTGCCAGCTGCCTCTGACACCGGTCAGCAGATTGGATGCTGCTGATGGGGCCTGGGGAAGCCCTGCCAGCAGCAGAAATCCCCTGGAAAATATCATAGTGGGGATAACCCTGCAGCGTGGCCATCCTGAACCCTGCTCAGGGCCGGGACACCTTGGCCCAGGGTGTCAAGGACATGTGGACCCGGAGCCCCACAGGACCCTGGAGCATTAGTCATGACTGCTGGCCTGGTACCCCGGCATCGGGTGGGTGGGAGCGGGAGGCGGGGCCCTGCAGCACCGCCCTGCCTCCAGCTCCTGTTGTTGTAATGAATACACCAGCTTCCCCGCAGGAAGCCAGGAGGAGGGTCATCTGGAGCAGAGGCTGTTTACTTTCCTTTCTTGGCTCTGAGCAAGACAGGCTATTTTTAAGCTTTTTCTCTTTTTTCAGAGTTGTTTTGCTTCCTGAGGTCCTTCTCTCTTCTCTGTGCAAGGAGCAGGAGAGAGGCAATACTGAACAGGGGAGCTGCAGCCGTGCTCAGGCCACCACGGCTGAAGGTGGCATCCCCGAGGACCATGTTCATGGCAGTAGATTTCTGTCTCAGAGGTGGAAACACAAACCCTGTGGGTCACAGTCTCTCTCCTTTCTCACGCCTGGGATGTCTGACCTTCTCCAGACCATGCTGGACTCAGGGCAGTGGCCAAATGTGCCGGCAGGACAAGCTGGGTACCAAAATCCCTGTGCCAACAGAGGGACAAGATGGACATCCCATCCTGTAGAGAGTCATGGGTGGCAAAGCTCTTGGGTTGTACCCAGGCAAATCAGTGACACTGTTGGGGAGGGAATGCCACTGGGAACTGGGGGTCCTTGTGATTTTGCTGTCCAGAAACTGCTGAGCCATTTCCAACCCTCCCTTGGGGTGAGGGTTCCTTGCCCAGCCCCTTGGTAGCCCCTTACTGACTGTTGGGACCACAGCGCTGGCACAGGAGGCTTTACTGGGATGACTTGAGTCTCCTCAAGCTCTTAGGCTTTTTGAATGCCTTTGTGTCTGGGCTTTGACCTTTTTCTCCTTTTTGCAGTGGGGCCTAGAAAGACCTGGAGAAAAGCCGTTTTTGGGTGTGTTATTCAGTCCAGCTCTTCAATAAGGGCAGGGGATGGCTGTGCTCCAGAAGGACTATGCTGGTGACATTGGGCAGCTTTACCCCGGGCTTGGGGCACTTTGAGAGGTTTGAGGTCAAAAGAAAGGACCATGTGCAGCGGCTCCAGCATTGTCATTGAATGACCCACCACCCAGTCGCTGATGCCACCATTTCTTCTGGCAGTAGCAAGTGGCAGAGGACTGAAAGGAGCTGAGATGATGGAGGTGGTTCATGCAATGAACCCTGGAGATCAGCAGAGCTGTTTGTATCCAAAGCTCATTATCGGGTCAAAAAGAAGTCCCCAAACCACTTGGTATCGAGAAATTTCCAGAGGGATGTTGGTTAATAAAAGATGCTTGCCGGTGTTTCCTTTGCTATTGGGTTCCTTGAACGCATTTACTTTTAAACTATTCCTCCAGACACATCTGTCATGAGGTTATTAGGCTGTGCTTTCTTGAAGGGAATAAAATGAGGCCAAGCTGGCTGGCAGACTGGAGGAGTGACAAGCAGGTTTTAAAAGCCTGACACGGACAAAACTGAGATCCCATCCATCAGGGAGCTAGCAGTGCCTGGCCAGGCTGTGTCCTCTGCTGTTCTTGCCCACCCAGCTTTGCTCCAGGCTGGGGAAAGGCTCCCCATTGGGTTGCCTCTTCCGCTCCCTTTGTTTTCCTGCAAAATGTAAACTGGGCTTGATTGGTGCATTGTTTTAAAGTTAGGGATTTGGGAAAAAAATAGCTAAAATGTTCTTTTCTGGATTAAGGGTGTGATGGAGAAGGAAAACGATAGAGAAGTCTGTGCTGGAGAGTCTGAGCTCCGGCTCAGTTTTGGAGACCTGAGAGTTTTGGACATGTTGGAACAGCTTTCAAGTATGGGACTTCTTCTTTAAGTTAATTAATTATTCTGGGGGTGCTGATAACCAAGACTTAGATGCAGACCTGCAGAACATCCTGGTGAGGGTCCTGGTCCCAGCTTCTGCAGTGCCCATTGTGTCTGGTTTTGCAGTTCATATTTAGCAGTTTTTGGGTATTCCCCCCCAAAAAAGGGAAAGCAGCTCAAAGCCTGTGTCCTAACACTTTAACCCCTGTGTGCCTCCCTGTTTTGTGGCTTGTCTGACATGTGAGCCCCAGCTCCAAGGGTCTTGCTTTCCTCACCAGCACCTTTGGGACCCCTTGGAGGGCCATTGCTGTCCCCAGACCCTACTGCCCAGGATGGAGGCAGCCGCATCTGCTGCCTGCCCTGCCTGGAGCAGGGGGCGGCGGGTGTGAGCAGCTGTGTTTGCAATCTGCTGGCGGAGCAGAGCTGGGGTGGCTGCCACGTGGAGGCCCGCCGCCCCCCCGCCCCGTCCTGCCGGCTGGACCCAGCTGCGCCAGATGGCTTCTCTCCGGCAAACGGATGTGTCCAAGGGACAGAGGGTCCCCAGGCCCCCTGGCCCTGCCCTGGGGGTCGGAGCAGCCCAGTGGAGCAGAGGAGGTGCTTCCTGCGTGGAGGCTCTTCCCCAGCTCTACCCCAGGGGTGGGCAACCCCAGAAGAGGGAAGGCTGTGCTCCAGTCTCTACCCCTGCTCCTGGCATCTTGTGTGACCTCAAGCCCAGGTTTTTAAAGGCTAGATCTCACTGATATTATCCTGCTGATGTAAAGGATGGTGGACTCATTACTGATGCTTGTGCTAGTTGTTAGCAATGTGGCTGTCATCACACTGGCTCGGCTTCGTCTCATGGGGGTTCCTTTGGGACCCCAGGGCTGTTCCTCATCTCGTCCTGACCCCACGCCTGACTGGGTACTGGGGGACATGGGGGTGTGGGCAGCCCTTGGCATTTGGATGGGATTCAGCAGTGGTTCTCTGTGTTTCTACTCACTTCCTATGAAGTTCAGCCTTTTGTTTCCACCTGTCTGGCTCCTGTGCAGAGCAGGGGGTCTGCTGGGCTAAGGGCATCTACTCTCTTAATGAGGTCTGGCTGGAGTGGAGTGGGAAGGGCTGTGTGGGGGACATGTGGATGTCCAGGCATGAGCTAGGGCATGGTCAGGCAGCTATTAGCCCTTGACTGCATGGCTGAGATGGGAGCACCACTGCACAGATGGAGGCTTCCTTTGGTGATGCTTTGTGCCCCTGAGCTGAGGATCTGACACAGGCATCTACCAGGTTTCCTTAGACATGCTCCTGGCTTGGAGGCGTTTGGGGGTTTCATTTTTATGTAGCTTGCCTGACCAGGGAGCCCTGTGTGCTGAGGGACCCGTGTGATGGGCAGAGCCAAATGATGGGCATTTGTCTGAGTGCTGTTCCGTGCTGTTCCACTGCGTGAGGGTGACCTGTGCGTCTGCTTTACTGCAGCTAAGACTGTGGGGGCAGATCCTGTGCGGTGCTGGGGCTCAGTGAAGGCAGGACTCTGCTGCCTCTTCGTACATAAATCGGAACATCCAATCTGATGTTGCATCCATCTTTCTTTGCCTCCTGACTTCCCCGTTGGTAAAATGGGGATGTTGATGTTCAGATTTTAGGATGTCCCTAAGGTCTCCCTCAGCCCCTTCCTTGCATCAGGGTCTCATGTCAATATCTTGAGTGTGCTTCAGTCTTTGGCCCAAGCAATCTCTAGGATTGTTTTCAAGGATATGAGCCTCTGTGGCTGCCACCTTTGTTTTTATTGCTGCATTTATATGGATTTGATGCTCTCCTGGGATTGTTTTCACATTCCTGACTTGGATTTCTCTGGCAGCGCTCAGCGGGAAGCCTGTGTTTATCTGCTTATCCTTCAGATACGAGGGGAAAAGGGAGGTGTTGGGAGTCGGGGTGTTGGCTGCTGCCAAGTCCTGTGCCTGATCTGCTCTGCCATGCCATGCCACAGTGGGGCCCTCTGCTCCCCTCTGAGCATGCACAGCGTGCGGGTGCGATGGAGGACAGCACAGGGATGGTTTCTACTTTGGGGCTGAATTTCCTGGCTCTGGTTGCAGTTTTGTTACTGGGTTTGTAACTTGTCTGAAGAGGCAGAGCCTGGCCCTTAGTCCTCACCTGCTTTAAATGGGATTATAAACCCTCAGGTGGAGGAGCAGGAGCAGGGTTACAAGCCTCAAGAAGTGTCTGTAAGCCGCTCTTGAGATGTTTAGGTGGATGGTAACTAAATTCTGAACTCCTTTTCATCTTTTTCAGCTCTGAAAAGATCTTTTGAGGTCGAGGAGGTAGATCAGTCTTCAAATTCTTCCACCCCACAAAGACGGACCCCGAACACCCTCCTCAGGTCCACCGTGTCCAGCTCCACACAGAAGTTTCAGGAACTTGGCGCCAGGAATTCGGAGCCATCTGGCCGACATGCGGACCCCACAGGCCAAAGATCACCCAAGCCCTCTCTGAGGAGAGTGGAGCTCTCTGGACCCAAACTGCCCGAGCCAGTGTCCAGAAGAACAGAAATCTCCATTGACATCTCATCCAAGCAGGTGGAGAACTCCACCTCAGGGTTGTCAAGGTTTGGCCTCAAAAGAGCAGATGTGCTGGGGCACAAACCCCCAGAGCCTACTCCAAGGAGGACTGAGATCACCCTCGGCAAGCCCCAGGAGCTGGGTCTCCGGAGGGTGGAGGCTCCAGCATCAAAGATCCCTGAGATGCCCCAGCGGAGAGCTGAGACGGCTAATGCTCCTGTGCCCGACACGGCCACCAAGCGTGTGGAAATTCAGGTAGCGAAGGCTGCTGAGGTCCCAGCCCCACTGGCACGGCAAGTGGAAAGCTTGGAGCCGTCCCTGGCCACCCAGCCTCCCCAAACAGAATCAAAGCTGCAGCCAGTGCTGATGGAGAGCCCATCAAAGAGAGAAGAAGGTAGGTACAGCTCTGGGCAGCTGCTTGGGTGAGATGCTGGCTGATACCTGCCTTCGTCCCTTGCTGCGGGCTCAGAGCCCATGTGGGGATGCCGAGCATTGCATGCTGCTCTTTCAGCTCCGGTAGTGATGCCTTTCCTGGCTGGTCTTGGATCTGTGCTCAGATGTGTCTAGATACATGGCTGTTATCCGTGGGTTTATCCTGGCTGAAAGAGCTGTCAGTTTGAATAAAAGATGCTGTCAAGCCCATAAGGAAATAAAAAAGAAAACATCAAAAGCCTGGGTGCTTGCAGAAGATGACAATTCTGCCAGCTTGGGCCCTGTGTGTGGACCCACCCACCTGTGCAGCATCTAGAAAAGCCTCTGAGGTGCTGGAGAGGCGGTGGCTGTGGAAGCATTGTTGTGATGGCCTGTTGTTTAGTGTTGTTGCTTATGGTTGTGAGGCAGAAACTGCCTCTTCATTAGCAGCAGTCAGGGTTTTTTGGCCTTGGAGCCAAAGTCTAATAAAATTGTGGAGCAGAGCCACTCTGAAACTGGAGCCCTGGCATATATTAGCTCTGTTTTGGTTTTGATTAATCCCATATTAAAGCTACCTTCCCTCCCCTCCCAGCCATCATTTATTCTCCCTAATATTTTGGAGATTTTTTTTTTCCCCTCTCTTTTGGACTGTTAATTATTTTTCCATTCCCCATCACACATGAGCTCTCTCCTGTGAGGGATGCAGTGGTCAGTTGGAGGGCACCACCTCCCTACCCCATCCTGTGCCTCTCCCTGGGGGTTGTGGGATGGTGTGCAGTAGCCGAGCCAGGACCTGGGAGATCCATCCCTGGCCCTGCAGTTGGACCACATGCCTTTGTCTCACCCTACCATGAGATGGTCCCCTGCTCCATCTCCTCTCCCTGGTCACAGGGCAGTAACGGAGTCTGGAGAGGCTGGGTTTCGATGTGTGTGCATGGTCTAAAATCAAATGAGGAGTCAGTGGTGGAGCCGATATTGAACCTGTAAGACTTGAGCGGGTTTCTCTCGCTGTGTGTGTGTATGGCTTAGGTGTGGCTTTTCTGAGCTGGGTTTTAAAGACTGGACAAACACCTCCAGCAGGGAGCATGTTGGTCCAACTCCAGCTGGGCATGGCTGAACTCTAAGGCCCAGCCCAGTGATGGGTTTCAGCCTGGGTCTCTGTTACAGGCTCTCTGTCCCCAGCCACCATGTGTGTGGTGCCCAGGAGGCTCATTTTCTCCCATGGGTGGGTGCTCAGCCTCACCTCTGGGTTTGGGCTGCTCCGAGCTTCTTTCCAAGCTCTGAACTGCGGATGGTTGGGCACTTTAAGAGCAGAAGACCATCTAAGCTGCTGAATCCCCCAGCTGCCTGGGAGGGGAGAGGGAGAGCCCTTTGCATCAAAAATTACTTCAAAAGCCCAGGACAGCTGCTGGGGATGAGTTTTACCCAAGAGCCCAGCTGTCTGGAGTCTGCCTTGCAGAGCGAGCCAGCCCTTGGTACTGGTACAAAAGGGTCTTTCAGTCTAAATGCCTCCAAGAAGAGCCAGGAGACAGAGTAGAAAGAATAGGGAGGGCTCCAGCTCCTTCTTCTTTCATGCCAGCATGGACATAGAGCCCAGAGTCACTGCCAGAGCCTGTGTATCCTTCCTGGTCATCTCCAACCTCCTCCATCACCATGACTCAAGGTTGCCCCAGGCTGCTCTTGTGCTCTTGTTCAGGGCGCTTCTCCCTGTGATCCACAGCACCCACCCTAGGATACTGGGCGGGTGGATGGTATCTCTCCCCCCGTCACCAGTGTAAGCACATGGAGGATTTTGGGGGAGGCTGCGCAGGGACCCGCAGGGAGCCTTGTGAATGTTGCTGATGCTTGCCAGCTCCACTGCAGCTCTGGTCTTATCACAACACCCCAAGTGAAAACATTGGCTCCCTGATACCTGCAGCAGAGATAACACACAGCGTGAAGTCCTGCTCTCTCTCGCTGCTCCCGGGGTTTGGGACACTCAAGAGATGCTCCCCATGGCACTGGATGCTCCTTGATCCTGTTGCTGGGTGACTCTTCAGTGCAAACAGCCGAGCAGGGGATGCAGACAGCTGCTTCCAGTTGCCTTTAGCCCTGTGTTGGGGCTCAGCTGCCTTGCCCTTAACCCCTCATTCTTCTGCCAAAGGTATGCAGGAGAGTGTGTTGTGCAGAAGAGGCTGGTTGGAGAAGGGCAATGACAGAGAGCTCAGCAGTGCAGAGCAAACCACAAAGGGAAGGAATAATTAAAGTGCTGACTCCATTAGGATGGCACGGCTGGTGGTGTGTGCTGAGCCTGCTCCGGAGCTGTGGTTCTCAAGGTGGGAGTTGGGCAGGAGGTGTCTTTGTGAGGCAGAAGAGCAAGAAATATTCCTCCCCATCCCTCTTCTCCCTCTCTGAATCCTTCTTGTGCCCTCTTGCACTCCCTGGGGGGCATTGGTTGCACTGCTGTGGGTTTAATGTTAAGTTGGGCCATTGGTGATAGGGAGACAGGACATGAGTGTGTATCATGGGTGCAATGTACCACTGCACCAGCATCCTGGGCAAAGCTGGACTTCATGTCCCCAAGGTAGCTGGTGCCTCTCAGCTGAGACAAGGAAATGTGATGGCATGACTGGGCGATATGGATTGCTATAGTCAGAGTTGTCCAGAGAAATCTGAACAGGGTTGTGCAGTGGTTGTAGTCAAGGAGAGAGCATGCAAAAGGCAGAAAGAGGCACAAGCAATTAAAAATAAATATTAAAAAAAAAAAGGTGAAGGGAAGTGCTGTTTCTGAATCTGCAGCCTTGGAGGCTGCAGGAGTCTGTCTTCACACTGCATACAATTTACAAATCTTAATATCCAAACATGACCACCCATGGGTGGTGATAGCCTCTCCCAAGCTCCTGCCCTGGGCAGCAGTTCGCTCCTGGCCCTGGAGTGCTGGCCCAGGCTGGAGCTGGTTGCCGAGGCTGTTCCTTCCTTGCGCTGGCAGAGCAGGTCTGAGCAGGGCATGCGGTGCCCACACCAGCATGGCCAGAGCTTGTTCAGCTTGTTCCTCCCTGTGGTACCAAACTGTGGAGCCAGCATGACACGACGGGGCTGAGGCAGGCGGCTGTGCCCCCGGCTGCCCAGGCTGCCATCCCGCTGCCTTTGCGGGACTGGTGGGGTGGCTGGGTCCTGCTTCAGTGACCCTTGCTGGTGTTGCAGCCAGCGAGGTGCTGGCTTGCTCAGCCCCCATCGCCTCCTGCTTCTGACCCTCTTCTTCCTCCCTGGCTTGCTCTGAAACAGTGGCTTTGCCTGGGGATGTCTCCTGCGGCTCTGGGCAGGGTGGCAGCCCCACCTGTCTCCTTTCCACCGTGGCAGGCTGAGCATGGCTGCCCATGAGAGGAAAGGGCAATCATGAGAGCAGCAATACTTCATCTGGAGACATCTGCCGGCCCTTCACAAAGGAGGGATCTTGAGGGCTCTTCCCAAGCTGAATGTGGGACAGGCCAGTCTTTGGGAAGAGCCATGTCAAGCCCATCATGGATAATACTGCCACGTCCTCCTGCCTGAGATGCCCTTCCACTGGTGCTTCCCATCGCTGATGCTGTGCATGTGTGGTTGAATGCCATGTTCTTCTGCTGTTCCTTGCAATCCGGTAGTGGTTGGATTGAGGTGGGAAGGCATCGTTGGTCCCAGAAAAGTTAATGCTTTCCACATCAGTTCAATACTCTGTCTCTGCTCCCCCCCCAAAATCCGAACCTGTTTGTATTTGTGGTGAAGGCTCAGTTCTGGGATCTCAGATGAGAAGCGATCCTGGATGAGAAGTGGAAGCTGGTTTGATCTGATGATTCTTTTTGTCTCTGTCACAAGCTCCTGTGGTCATGTTGCCCAGGGCCCCAGGGACAGCACACTGCCAGCAAGGCATGCTCTTCACTGTGGCTCTGCTGCTTGCTCCTGCCGTCGCCCCTTTTTCCTGCTCTTGGCAACTGGTAGGGCCACAGTTCTCCTCCCCCAAGGTCCTTTCTCGCAAGGATGCTCAGGAAGCTTGGTTAGATAAATCAAGGCAGATACAATGAATAATAGGGAAGCTTCATCTAAGACAGGGACTTGACCTTCTTCTGCAATCTCCCATCCATCAGCCTGGATGAAGCGTGTCTCTGCATTGATCCATGGTGATGTGTAAAACAGTCTGAGCCATCTCTGAGCTTCCAGCTTTTTGGAGTCTTTCTCCCACTGCTGCCCGATGCCCTCCTTTGGGATAGCCATGCAGGGTGCCAGGCACCTCATAAAAAGCAGCAGGGTCCCTACTTCTATTTTGCTGCAGAACAAGCAGGAGAACATCAGGATAGTGAAGCAATTCAACTTTTTCACTCTTTTTTTCCAGCCTTGGACCCCTATGGAAAGCCTTTTTTTAGAAGTTGCTATTTTAGAGACTCCCGCAGAGTGAGCTAAAATTTAATTAAAAAAAAAAAAAAGGCAAGCTTTCAGATCCACAGAGCTCCTTGTGAAGGCCATATCTGAAAACCAGGGACCCGTTGCTGTGTGCTGGGGAAGCTGTGGTGGAGGCTGCAGCCTGGTGCCCCCCCGCCCCGCCCACCAGCCAGCCTCAAGCCACCATCCTGCCATGGACACCCAGGGATGGAGAAGTGAAGCCACTTGAGCTTTGGGTGACTTTTATTCTGTGCTGCCCTGCAAGGGTGACACTGAGTGCAGGGCTGGGCCGCCTTGCTGGATCTGGGGGTTTAAGAGGGGTTTGGATGACTATTAACACTCCCCGCAATGAAGAGGCCAGGTCCAAGTGGAGACGGAGTGAGTAATCCTTTCCAGCTCCCTGAGCTGCACAGCAATTTAACTGTACAAAGAGATTAAAGCTGTAGGGAAACATTTCCTTAAAAGCAGCTGACACATTTGGGCTAGATTATGGGTAGTCTTTTGTTGTTGTTGTTGTTTTGTTATTTTTAACAGGAAAGTGCCTACAGCCTGAGATACCAAATGGAGGGGCTGAGTGAGAAACACAGAGTCCCAGTTTGTGAACTCAGGTACCAAAAATGAGATAATCTGGAAAAATGGAGACCTGCAGCACCAGTGACTTGGAATAAAGGAGTGGGAGCGTGTGCGGGGGAGATGATCACGTCCCATCACGGAGATGCTGCCTGATCTGGGACACCACGTGCATGGCCTCCTGCCCGCACGGGGAGGGCAGGGGTGGGGGCTGGGCACCTTCTGCTTTCCCCCTCCCACTGTGTGCTCTGTCCCTGGCTGTGCAGGGAGCGGTCAGCGCACCTCAGTTCCTCTTGGAGCGTGTTTCAGTTCCTCTTGGAGCATGTTTTGGGCACCGAGGATGTCAGAAGGAGGCCAGGTAATGTAGATGTGATGGTGCGTCTGCTGCATATCTTTGCCCCCCAGGAAGGCTGTTCCCAAACTCATTACATCATGTTCAGCTCTGGTCATGTTGGCTTTCACATTCCTTTTCTTTGTGTCTGCATGGGCACAGTTTATATGGATGCCATCATGGTCCCATGTGGGTGCAGTCTCCAGTGCAGGCAGCCAGACCCAGGTGCAATCACACAGAGAATTCATTTCCCCTGTTGGAAGTCCCTGAGGGCCCATAGCAAAAGCACTGATCTCCCTAGTGGAGATTCATTATGCAAAGGAACAGTTTCCCATAAGAAGCGTTATGGTTCCCATTTCCCTTCCCTGCCTCACATCCTTTGAGACCAGGAGAGGGTGAACCCATGCATGCTGAGCTGCAGACTCCTCCTGGCACTAGGCTTAGCAACCTGACAGGTCTCTTCCGCTGCTAGGTTGGGTCTGTGGGATAGGTTGTGCATCAATGTCACTGCTTCCTGAACCTTGCAGGAATCATCTAAAGCTGAACGTATCTCTGTAAAGGTCGAAGCCTCCTGTTCCAGGCAGAAGGTGACCAACTGCACTGCAGGCTCGTGGGGTCTGTGCTCATTTTGTCGGGTTGTGAACCCTGTGGAGCTGCAGGCAGGACCCTCCTGGCTCTGCACCTCCAGACATGCAAGCTGGAGCAGCTGCTGCCTTCCAGGCAGCCCCTGGGCACAGAGGTGCCTTTTGCTGCACTGAGATACGCAAGTGAGCCCTCCTGCCTGCCCTTGGATTTGCGTACCTATAAGTGACACTGGAAGGCAATGGGGAATGCAGCCCTGGCTGAGGGTGGTATGTATGAACCAGGCCCAAGAGTTTCTCTGTTTATCTTGCGGTATCTGCATGTCTGGAGCCCATGGCAGTCGTGCTGGAGAACATGCTCCCCGCCCATCAACTCCTTTGGCACCTTCAACTTTTCTCACATTTAGGTTAATCATCCTACAGGCTGATAAGGCAAATAAAATCCGTTATCTTGACCAAGATAAAACAGAGTTTGCTTTGATCTCTTGCAGTTAGGCCTGGCCACTCATTTTGTGACTTCTCTGCTGTCTGCTGAGGGAGGGAAGCGATGGCAATGGTGATGAACCTTCTGTAGTTAAGAAATAATTTTCTTCTAAACTATTTCTAGACATCTGTCCCTGCCTGAGATGTTTCTGTTGGCCAGTAGTTGAAGCAACACTATAGGCTGGGTACCGTGCCAACTCTATAAACTGTGTAAGTGGACTTGAGGAACTGAATTGAGATTATAGGGAGATAATTTTGTTTTGAGAAGATCAAACATTGTTGTGTGCAAAAAAGATAACTTGACAGAAGGCCAGTTGTGTTCTTTACTCCTCCAGCAAACAAACAGGCACAGAGACACTTTTGTATTGTCCAAGATGCTGTGAAGAAGCTGAAGTGAATGTGTCTATAAATGGAAGAAGCAGCTGGTCTTGGATTGCAGCCTGTGCTCAGACTTCTTTGGGCTCAATTTTTCTTACATCTGTTACAGGTTTTAAAGGAGGGACTTGGGGAGAGGGCTGCTTTCATTTGGGTTAGTTGAATCTGGTCCATTCATTTTGTTGGTCTTCTGAATGGGTCTCTGTGTAGAAGTTCCCTGGATTTCTATAGGGTCATGCACATAAATATTTCACTCTCTTGAATTGCTTCATTTTATCTTGGCGTGAAGATAGTACCAGACATATTTAGAGACAAATCTGGACTGAAGGGTCTGGTCCAAACATTTTGCAAACAACAAAGCTTTGCAGATGTTTATGCATTTATGAAAAGCCAATAATTTTAACAAGCCATCTAAGGTTGCTGTGCCAGTTCAGGAGTGACAGCATGGGGATTTTCAGTTGCTTGGCTCCTCCTTGACTTGTATTGTCTGCAGTTTTTTCTGTGTGGAAGCAGTGGGTTGGTTTTTGCATAGCAAAGGCAATTTGTACAACAGGGATGAAGAATGACTGAAACAAAGCATCTTTCAACACCTTGAAGTTCAAAGATTGTTGATGCTCTAGCAGATATAAGCGTAACCTTAGATTTATGTTTAGCTTTTTCAACCCAAGGGACAGTGTCCAAGTTGGGTGGTCTTACCAACCCCTGAGTGTTCTCTGAATTCTGGGTCTGCAGAGGCTTTCCATGGTGCAGCTCTAGCGTGGTCCCTGGCTAGTGTTTCCAAGGGGTCCAAAAATATTTAGTGGGAGCTGAGCACCTACCTCCTTTTGTCTCTCCGTGAATCCAACCTTTGTCCATCTATGAGCAAGACCTTTGTCCATCTATGAGCAAGACCTTTGTAAGGAATTCTCCCAATGGATCCCTTGCACATGGCTTCATCCATACATACTGCATGGCGTTCACCCTGTCTTGCTTGAGATGTCTGCACTTGATCTAATCATGTGGATGTCTCCCTTAGGCTGGTGTGAATTGTGTCCTCAAAGGGTTTGTTTGCTGAATGTAAAGAGAGTCTATGCAATCAGTTCAGCTGGAAATGACTCTATTTGGGTGAGACAAATTTTACCTTCCTATATTATTTCCAGAATCAAAGAGATGGAGGTGAAAAGGGATGTTGCAGCTGGACAGAACTGTGCAAGTCACTAATCCCTTGTTATCAGTAGTGCTTGACAGCCCCATAGCAAACCTGGTCCCCTTTTGTCAGGTTGTTCTGCAAACAGGCTGCTGTGGACAATCACTTATTTAAGGGCATGGGTCAGACTGTCTTTGATGCTTGTTGGTAGTACTTCAGCTTTTTATAATGGCTCTGTCTTCTCCCCTCTCCTCCTCTCTTGCTGTGCATGGTGTGGGACAGACATTCCTTCCGTCCCTCAGAGAAGAGCTCAGTTTGGGGAAATCTCAGGGAAAGAAAATTAGATGGGAATCCAAAAGGGTATGGTGCCTAGGAGGAAAGGGCAGTGATAAAAGTTAATGATACATTAGCTCCTTGAAAGAAGCTTTCTCAGTTACAACTATATGGTAACTCACAAGTCTTCAATTGTAGGGTGTTGCTTTCAACTCCAGCATGAATGCACCTGGGACATATTTCATGTCTGACAGGTAGATCTGGAGGGGCATCACAGGTACTGTCCTACCCAGCTTGGGCTGAAGCCCTTGCCTGTGTTTGCTTCCCCTGCATGTTATGGCTCTGGATGGGAATTTTTGTTTACTGTTTTTTATTTACTCTGATCTGGGAGGCTGTGCTGCTCTCTACTGATGCACCAAAGCGGTGGTGTCCTCTGAACCCTTCTCTGCAGTTCTGGTACATGGAAATACAGGATGAGTCCCTGGTTACAGCCTCCGAAGCTACAAATGTGCAGGCTCCTGCTGTCATGCATGTATGATGTACTTGGGGCGTTCCCTGGCAACTCACTCCCATCTGTAGTGGAAATAAGTTCAGGGACTGAGAGCCAGAAAAACACTGAGAAGATAACAAAAGGTTGGATGGCAGGAGAGCCTGGTCAGGATCCTGCCTTTGCTGTTCACTTGCTCATTGTCCTGGCTGAATCCCTCTACCCACTTCAGTTTCTCCTTTTGTAACAAGGAGCTGGTCAACATGGCAAAATGCCATTGATTCAGTCCTTGCATTGAGTCCTTTCTTCTTCGAGGTTCAGCTGGTGATAAGGAAATTGTTGGTCCTGGTCACAGAGGCGCAGTGGGGTCACGCAGGATGGAAGTCGCTCTGCCCAGCTTACTGGAGTGGCTCTACAAAGATAGAGGTCTTCAGCCATCCAGGAGGAGAGAGAGTATCAAAACCTTCTTCAGTCTACTCTGCTCTTAAGTCTGCTTTCTCCTGAATTTGAAACCCTGTAGTTTGGAGGGGAAAAAGGGATTTGGAAGGCAAACTTTGGATGTGTGGGGAGCAGATGTGGGGATGGATGCTGCCTCCTGATTTATGAGTGTTGGAGACTGCTGACACTGAGGGAGGTGGGGCAGGCACTGGCGGGGTGTTTGGATGCTCTTTGTCTCATGTCCTCCTCCCCTGCTTCCATCTTGTGCAGATAGGAAGGAGAATGGAGATTACCTTGGAGTTGTCCAGATTTGTCCTGGGAAAAGCAGTAGATCTGAGCAGCTTTTCTGATAAAACATAATTGTTTAGACAAACTCTGGCTGAACTCGCTTCCTTCTGCAGCCCAACGCACAGATAAAGGGGGTGGAAGTGGGAGGCCAATTTCACAGGCTGCCGAGGCCCTTCCTGGGGTCACGCCACCCCCAAGATTCCACGTCCACCCATTTTGGTGGCCTTCGAGAAGACAAGAGGATGCAATTGAATGCTGAGATTGATGCCCAGGCTTTAGGTAGTTCAGTGCTCTGAAATGCGGAGGAGACCTTGATAATGCAGCACATCAGTGCTGGGAACACTGAAGACATGGGTGGTCCTGGAGGGCAGCATTAGATCCATCATGGTTCATCTGCAGAGGATGGACCTTAGTTTTGTGTTGCTCTGTGGGATGTGAATTTGCTCCAGCTGTGCTCTCTCCAAACCTGCCGGTCCTGGGCATAGGGTGGCTGGGCAGAGCCGTGCCCTAGAGATAGATTCCTGTTTGGACTGGAAGTGATGAGACAAGCAGGACTTGGGTGGGATGTGGCCACAGAAGAGGTGTTGTCATGCCCTGGCTGCTAGTGAGGTCTCCAGTAGTTGCTTTGTGGAGTCAGGTGAAATCTGAGATCCTGACATAATGCTGATGTTCCTCCCATCATCGCTTGGGGAAACGCCCTCCTTGCCCCACTTTGTGTAGTAAATAAAAGTTTATTTACAGCCCAGGGATGCATGCCCTGAGGTTGGGAGGTGAAGGGTTCCTCTGCTGCCCTGAAGGAGCTCTGAGGTTTCCTCTCTGCTTTGTGGCTTCGGTTCCTGGGCAGAAAAGTCTTGCAAAAGAGCAGCTCTCTGGGTGGGAGCTCGGTGAAGCAGAGACCTTTGCATGGGCCCTGGGGCTTGGCTTTGTTTCCCTGTAGCAAGGCCATGTCTCTATACGTGTCTCCTGGAGAAGAGATGGGAGGAGATAACCAGTGCTCACATGTGACATGTGGGCTGGAGCAGTCAGGGGTAGCAGCAGGCAATGGGCTGCTGTCAGTCTGCCTCCCTCCTTGGCCCTTGTCATCCAGCATCTCACCAGAGCCTGTGTTTGCATTGGACCCTGGGGGATTTGGGTTTTTTTTTTCTTGTGCTGGGGCTGAAGGTAGTCCTGGTGTCACCAGCAGCAGTGTACCCTGCTCTTCCTGCCCCAAGGCTCTCCATCACCATCTGGCACATCCCTGCCATTCCCTCCCTGGTGACGCCCAGGCATATCTCTGAAGGTCAGACAGTGCAGTAAAACCAGCTCTTTATTTAAATCCCTGTTCGGTTAGAGAGGAGAACAGGTTATGAAGGGGAGGAGCAGAAGACAAATAAGCAAGAGGAGAGCCTGGCTCTGCTGCCTCATGGCTCCCAGCCCAGTTCATGCTGCATCTCCTCTGCGAAGCCATTGCAGTAGCAGAGGGGATCCCCAGGCTTGTGCTGCCAGCTGTGTCTGTCCTTAGCTTCCGAGCAAGCAGAAAGAGAGCATTACCTCCTTTCTCTTCCTGGCTGCTCCTGCTCTGCACAGGCTCTGTCCAAAAGCCTTCAGTCTCAGTCCTGCTCTGTCCAAAAACACCTCGGCAGCAC
This sequence comes from Anhinga rufa, assembly GCA_013400875.1. Classification (NCBI taxonomy): domain Eukaryota; kingdom Metazoa; phylum Chordata; class Aves; order Suliformes; family Anhingidae; genus Anhinga; species Anhinga rufa. Next base: position 16,398 of record VZTV01107542.1, on the reverse strand, counting down.
AGCCAGGGTCCTCCTCTCTGGAGAAGGGGCTTTTCGGAATGCTGCACAGGGCTGGACCCTTCCTCTGCACGTGTGACCTCGGGCAGGGGGAGAAGGGATGGGGCTGCGTCGTGACTGCTCTTTGCTGAGAGGGTGACATGGGGATGGGACTGAGCTGAGTTGGGTCTGCGGGGTTTCCAGCTGTGCCCTGGCATGGCCCAGAATTGCTCTGTGGAGCTTCAGAGAATGAGCATTTGGCTTCTCCTTTGCTCAGAGGAGCGGGAAGGGTCTCTTTGGGGTTATTTCAGCACATTTGTGGGACAGACAGTCCATGAGATGGTTGTTTGAAGAGCGAGCAAACCAAAGCCATCACGGGCTCCACTGAAAGACCAAAGCTGGGAAAGCCTCAAATCGTGGTCTGCAGAGACAAGGCGGGACATGGCTGTGGCTTCTGCTGGGGAACAGTGCTGTGTCCCTTGGGAGGGTCACAGAGAACATTGGTTTGAGTTTCTACTTTTCCTTCTCATTTTTAGACATACAAAATTAATTTTTCTTTTTTTATTGCCTGCAGCAATATTTATTTTACTGCTTTGTGACAGCGGGGACTGGATAGGTTTTGCAAACTGAATTTTCCCTTGACAAGCCCCTCCTCTGATTTCGCATTTCCAGCTGCCAGGCTTGGTTTTAAAACAGCTCGCACCGAGACTGAAAATATTTGGAGGGCAGAGCAATGCCTTGCAGGAAATGGCTTAAACTTCCTGCTCCCAAGATGGTGTGAGTGTTAAAACAGAACAGGAGAAATATTAGACATCCTACATCCGGCACGGCAGAGGAGAACGACCCTGGGGTGATNCCGTGGACCCCCACAACCCCAACTTTGTAGGGGGAAAAATGAGCAAATTGTTTCCTGCTCCACTGGGCTTTGCTGTGTTTTGGTTTTGTGGGAAATACGTGGGGAGAGCTGGTCAAAGGTGGGGGACAAAGTGTCAGTGGAGTGAATTTCCACCAGGAAATGAGAGTTGGGAAAGCACTGCATTTCATGAAATGTTTGCTACCAGTTTATCTGCCACCTTCCAGCCCGAAGTGAAAGGCAAAAGTCTAAAATAGATGACCAGGATCTGAGTCGGTTCCATTTGTTTGGGGCTGGAGTGGGACCTTCCGCATCTGTCTGTGGAAACCACGTTGAATTATTGGGTTAATCAGGGGCAATTTAATTCTTCCAGCCCGGATAACTTCCCTCTCTATGCTGGCTGAGCACCATCTACCTGGCCAGGCAGGGAATAGCAGTTGGCTGGCTGGCTGGCTGTGCAGGACAGAGATGCACAAGGGTGGAAGAGAAATGAGAGTATTTGTGTGCAGGCAGTGTGGGGGAGGGCAGTCAGTGAGGAGGGGAGGGCAGTGGTTCTGTGGAGCAGGGTGGTCCTCAGTGGAGCTTTCTGAAGGGTGTTGCATCTTCAGATGTAATTCAGTTCACTGGGGATTACTGCCCCATTATGGAAAATTTCTCCAAACCCCAGTTTGTTGGCTGGAGTATGGAGAATTAGGTAATTTTATTCAAAATGTTATCAGTTGGCTAAAAAAAAACCCTATGCCATGCAGCTGGGAGCCCATAGTTGCAGTAGAGAATGAGGTGGGAGCAGCAGGGCTGCAGGCAGAGCAAGTGAGGTATGGTTTGGAGCTTTTCTCTGCAGCACCTTGGGCTGGTCTGAGCTCACTCACACTGACTTCCTCCTAACAGTCACTGAGAATCATAAAATTGCTCATAATGGAAGAAGAAATAGCTCTTATGCCCATGCCGGGACTTGAGTCACTTTGGGAGGCGTTCCAGCTCCAGGAAGAGAAGCAGAGCATGTGGGTGCCCTCTCAGGCAGGTTTACCACGAATGGAGCATTATGCTGTGCTCTGAACATCCTCCTCCCTGGCTTTCCTCCTTGACCCCTTTTCCTGGACCAGTTTATGTGGGACAGTGGGAGCCCTGGCCACTCTGCAGGAGCAAGGATCAGGAGGTACCATCCTCAGCAAACAGCTCTGTGCCTGTACCTGGGGAGGTCGGTAATGCAGATTGCCGATGCTCACCTTTCACCAGGGCACATAACGCAGCTAAACCCCGAGCAGCACAGCCCGTGGGGCTAGGGATTTGGCTAGGCACATCCTGTTTGTTTTCCCAGCTTTTTCCATGGGGTGCTTTTCCCCGGGAAGGCTTTTGCCAGCAAACTTGGGGGAGGGGATGATGAGGCTGATTTACATCCCCAAAGTAGTTACAGCTGGCTGAAAGCTGTGTATGCAGCCCTGTAATACATCAGCGGTACCCACTGCTCTTGCACAATGTCCTGGGGCTGGTTAAACCTTGGGAGGATGTGAGCCAGCCCTGGTCCCAGCATGGCTTCGTGCAGGCAGGGCTATGGGGAGCAGGAGTGGAGGGGTGGGCTGGACGGGGTCTGTTGGGACTGCAGGACGGGAGAGGCAGATGCTGTATCTGTTTTGGGACAGAAATACAGTTATTTGCCTCGGAGCCATGCCCATTTGCCTATGTGGCTGCAACACTGTGCAGGGACCAGGAAGATGGTCACACAGAACAGGGGGAATTGAAAGGGCTTTGCTGTCCCAAATGGTGCTGGGTCAAAGCCTGCTGCTGCCCTGCTTATCCCATCCTGGAGCAAAACCTTGTGGATGGAGTTCGTGAAGCAGTTACCCACGCAGCATGCCCGGGTCCATGGGGCTCCGGCTGTCCTGGGGAAGGGTGGATGGGGGGCAGAATTCATCGAAAAAGGAAACGTCCTTCCACAGAAGTGGCCTGGAGCCCTTGAGGCAATTCAGCATCACCAGTTTCTGCTGAGCAGCTGTGGTGAAAAGGTGGGTCTGCAGGAAGGAGCAAATGCCGCTGTGTAAATTGCTGTGTGGTTGATTTATTTTTCTTCTTGTTAGCTGTCTCCCGGGGTCCCCCTCCCAGCCCTTCCCTCTGTGTTGACTGCACACCAGTGCGTCCATGTGCAAGACATGCCCTCCTTCCCATGGCTCCCACAGAGGGATGCGGAGCCCTGGGGCTGGAGCAGTGGGAGAGGCATGGAAAGGTTTGGGAACAGGTTGGGAAATGGCTCATTGAAAGGCTCTGCACCGGGCAGAGGGGAGTGCTTGTCTCACCAGACAAAGGTCTGTAGGGAGGCCAAAGCTGATCGCTCAGCTTGTCTTAAATCTGAAATGAATGGGCAATTTGGGGCCCAAGGAGGGAGTTTTAGCAAGTCTCTGTGAGACCCTGTGATGCTGCCTCGCCCAGACATTGTGAGCAGGATGGGATGGGGAGGGCAGGGACATCCATCCTGCACTGGGCAGAGTGGGGCTGCGCTGGGCCTGCCCATGGCCCCTGAGGGCTAAACCCGGCACCCAGCCTTCGCCCTCGAAAGGGCAAAGCCCAAGAGAGCTTGGCCTGGCCAAGCTGTCAGAAGTTGGTGCTCCTCGGTTCTCAAACACAAAACCTGTGAAATGAGAAGAAACAGATATTATTATGCCTTGTCTTTGCATTCCTGTTTCTTGTGCCTTAGGCTTTACCTGTTTCCTGATCCTGGCAACCTGGGGGGCTGTTGAAGTGATTATTTTAAGGACGCTTTCTAGAAGCCCTGGGGTCTCTGTGCTGAGGCTCTAGGAAGAGACTAATGGGATGTGGCTCCTGGTCCCTGTTCACCAGTGCACAGGGCAAAGGAGGGGTGCTGAGCTGTGGGGTTTTTGACTCTTCTGGTAGACACAGCAATACCTGGTGCGTAACCTCTCTCTTACTCACAGGGACTCCTTGCTGGAGCTGAGGTGCTTCATGCATCAAATGGGTGGAGGTCTTGTCAACAAATGAGTTACCACGGCCATAAAAGACCACAGGAGCATTGCGGTGGCTTCTTCTTCCAGCTCTGCTCTATAACGGGATTGTTTTCTAAAATTCCCTCCCCTTGCATGATGGAGATCATCTATAATGGGAGTCGGAGGAGTTTGAGTTGTCCAGAGTCCTGGCAGGTTATGTCTTTCTTTGGGTAGAAGGCTTTCCCTTGGTGAGCTTGTTTCCCCACTGCTCTTTGGCTAAAAAATAAGCTTACGCTCCAGCCCTTGCTTGAATGATCCCAAACTTTGGATCTGGAGTCTGTTCTTGGAGCTTTCAGTGATGCGTTTCCTTCAGGATCAAAAATGTGACTGATGGTTGGAGCCCCAAGAATGTTCCTGGTGCTGCTGGGATGTAGGGGGACAGTGGGGAGACCTGGGCCCCCACGGACACGCTGCAGTCAGCAGCACTCTGCTTTTGGCTACGAGAAAGCATCAGAAATGACAGCTGTATCCTGCAGAACAAAAAACCTCAAACCTAATGGGGCCTGTGACCTTTAAGAGGCTGCGAGCATCGCAGAGCGAAGCCACTGCCTTATCTGCACATCGCAGCTGCGCTGCTGCCTGGGGAGGAGGGCAGCTCTGAGCGGTGGGTTGCTCACTCCACTCGGCAGTCGCTTTGTGCTGACCACGTTGAGATGAGGGTTTGGGAAGCTGGCCTGGTGTGCAGTGCCCAGTGCATCAGAGCCAGGGACACATGTTGATGTGGGTTGGTGGGTGCTGCCTCCCCTACTTGGGTACTTGTGGGGGACCCTGTGGGACTTAGAGTCTGGAGCATCCCCTAGCCACATTCTCTAGTCCTTGTAGGAAATGGAAACAAGGCGGGGGGGGGGGGGCTTGGTGTCCTGCAGGCTTGTGTCCAGGGGAGCTGCTCTGAACACATCCTATGAAAGGATCTCCTTCCACTGGACCAGAAAGCATGATCTGCTGTTACAATGTTAGGTCTGTGGCTGCTGTAAAGCTGAGGATTAGGTGTAACAGAGCCAAACAAGTACAAATTAACCCCAAAATCAAAACGTGAGCCAGGCATGTATGGTAGATCTGACAAAATGTTTCTTCTCTTCACACCTAAAGCCAAACTCTGCTTTCTCAGAAGCAACTGTCTCTGTAGCAGCTCCTGTGATAGTTCCTGATCATCCACTGAGAGCTTATTCAGTAGCAGCTACCAATTTGGGTGGTGCTGAGCACCAGCCTTGGTCTACGTATACGTAATGCTGCATAGAGTGATAAGTGGTGATGGTGAGACCTGGGTGCAGGCGCTGGCCACTCCGTTCCCACTCATCTCCAAACTCCTGGTGTGATCATGGTACAGGTCTGCCCCTAAATGTCTCTCAAATATTGGTGCTTCTATATGTATACTGGAATCTTTCGGGGAGTTACAGCCACCAAAAGTGGAATTAGGTATTTAATACATTTTAGGATGTATGTCTTGTCTCTTCTGTGTCTCTGAACACAGTACTGCCCCATCGCCCTGATGCTGGAAGAGCATCGAAACTGAAGATGTGCCCTGTCATGGGGAATGGGATGAGGGGAGTAGCTGGGGTGAGGGAGGAAGGGACTAGATGCTGCACTGGGGGCCTGGGAGCTCCAGTGGAGTTATGTGGCATTATTAGTCTTTAGAGGGCCTCAGGGGCCTGTTGGGGTGGTGCTGGATGAAGGTTCCCAGCATGAGCGTTTTGGACCTGGGGTAAAAGCTTGTATTGCATGCCCAATGCCATCAGTGGCTGTACCCAAAACCCAGCTGTCCTTCAGTAGAGCTTGGCTTGCCACAGCTTGCCCAAGTCCTCCTGCAGCCAGGAGCACGCAGGGGCCAGGCCAGGCATGTCCCCTCGCTGTGTGCATGTGGGCTGGGGCGGAAACACCAGAGCCTTTTCCAGGAGAGAACCATGCCTCTCCCCAACAGCTCATGCGCAGGTCATGGGCCATCACGTGCTTGTTCCTCTGGCCTGCTGCTTTTTAACGCCTCTAGGTATAAAAGGAGAGACTTGGAAATATTAGCGTTGTGATGGAGCCCATCTCAGGCAGACCTCATGTTACAGCTTAGTACGGACAGCTTGGTAGCTAATTTGCTGTAGGCACCTTCTGTAGTCAGTAGGAAGAGAGGTGTTTCTCCAAACAGCAGGTTCAGACATCTCTGATCCAGCTCTGCCACCCCACCTTTCCTCTCTCTCTCCAGCAATTAAGGAGGTTGAATCCATCCCACCCCTCTTCCAAGCTCCTCCTTGGGCTGCAGGATGTCCTGTGAGATTACTGAGTGCTTGAATGAGGGGCTTTCTTAGCTTGGCGGAGGCTGAACAGACCCCAGAGGGCTTCCATGCTGGGGGAAGAGCCCGTTGCCAAGTCGTAGGAGGAATTCCCACGTTCCCGTTCCTTCCCGCTGGCTGCTGAACACTCTCCCTGTCTGCAAAATCTGATGTATTTGGTTGAATTTAACCTTTGCTCAAAGAAGTGAATCACAGAGGTCTTTTACTGTTTGTTTCTGGGTGTAAATTCACAATTCAGCAATGGTTTTGTATGCATGACACAATTCTGCGGTGGGAGAAGCTGGAGGAGGGGCAGAGAGAGACCTCACTTGTGTGAGGTCCTTTATAGCAGAGACTTTCTGGGAACCTGCAGAGAGCTTACCCTTTCTTCCTACTCTAACGAACCCCCCAAACCAGGCTTTAGGCATCAGCCAGACCTTATCATTTCAGCAGAAAGAAAAATGCAGCCCCATGGGACGTGGGATTTCTCACATCTGTGGTCGCTGCAGGTCCTGCCTGGACACATGGACACGCACACACACACTCCTGTGCTTTCCCTGCCAGCAGCAAGTGTGTCCCAACTCCAGCAGCAGGGAGTGATGGAGTGTCTGGGAGGGGAAATGCTCTTTTTTGTTGCTTCTCTTCATGCCTATGGCAGAAGGTGCAGCTAACACTATCTTTTTCTGCACTCTTTTTATTCTCTAGTTTTTCTCCTGTGGTATGAGCCCTGGTGACACTGGTGCTAGTGATTGCCACCAGTCACATAATCAGCAGCAACCAGCGCTGTCAAAGTGGTGTGTGAACCACAGCCTGGCCACCTCTGCGTGATTAAGTACGGGGATGCCCTGGTTTGGGGGAACTGAGAACAATCCAAACTTCAGCTCCAAGCTCCCAGACCTAGGCAAAGAAGAAAAGAGAAAACCAGCAGGTCCTGGGGCTGCCTGAATTAATTTTCTGAGGATGTCAGCCATAGCCCACATGTGGGATCAGCAGCAAGGGTGCAGAGAAGAGAGGTCACTGAAATCCCATGGTGAGGTTTCTGGGCCTCTTGCAGTTCTGCCATGCTGAAGATGCCCTCCTGATTTGGACCTCAGTATTTGCTGGTTCGGCCTCTCTGTGCTCACAGAGCCATGGTCACTGGGTATGAAGCTGCAGAGAGACTTGGCCACAAATGCTGCTCCGATAGGATTTGGTTCTAATTAAACAGCTGCCCATGTATGTGACCCTGGGGTGCTCCTTCCAGTGGGCAGCCCACAGGGGTGGGGAGAAGCTGGTGATGGAGTGAGGTGCTTGGTTAGGGGGGTTTGCTTTCGAGTGGGCTTGCAGTGGGACCCTGGGGAAGCAGCATGGAGAGGTCAAATCTTATGAGTGTTTGCTGTTCCTGTACTAGCAATTCCCTCCTAGAGCTGAAGCTCTTGGGGAGCAGCAGAGGCAGGGGCAAAACTGAAGTCTTTTTTGCTCTGAACACATGGAAATCAGAGGCTTGTGGCCCACTGAATAACAGGAATGGGAGTAATTGCCCCCCAAATGACAAGCTGTTGATTGTAAGAAGTGCAGCCCATGGCACTGCAACCAACGCCGGGGTTACCACCAGTGCCATAACCCCATGGGCTTTTTTTTTTTGCATATCTGTGTAAATCTCTGCTCTCCCATTAGTGCCTGCCCTCAGCACTCCCTGAAAATTGCCCAAAAATTCCATCTTGGTGCAATTTAGGATATGCTCCAGCCTGCCTTGAGAACATCTGGTATCTATGCATAGGGTGATATTAATCACAGCATGAACCCGGCCAAGTGTTAAACGGCAGAGCCCTCCCACCTCTCCCCTGCAAATGAAGGTTGTTTCAATGTTCCAGCAATAAAATTAACCTAGCAGCCTGGGCAGGCAGTGATCTGGCAGGAACAACTGTTGTGTGGGATGAAGGGATGAAGAACGCTCTTAAATGGGCCAAGAAACCATGTGGTCCTATGACTTTTTGGAATCCCTGTGGTGTTTGAAGCTATTTTCTAGTTCTCCTTGTCTTCTGAATCCCCGGCTATTACTGCTGTGTCTGCAACTGCTCCCTCTCCCTTGGAATTTTGTGCTGAGGCTGTTGTTGTTTTGGGTGTAAATGCTGCTCCCTGTTTCCGGGAAGGTAAACACTCCTCCCTCACCCTGCTTTGCTGTAGAGATATCAAAGTGCTTTGCAAAGTGGGAGAGGAGTTGTTTCTGTTTTGCAGATGGAAGAACTGAGTTGCAGAGGCTGCTGAGAAATGCATGTGAATCTGCTTGCTCAGAGGGTGTTTGTGTTTTTGCTCCAAGACACTTAGTGGCTTCCTTTAATATTGGGCAACAAGCAGACAAGACTGGCACAGGGAATATTTTTATTCCCCTTTTCCTTGGGTGACCACATGCCAGACAGCGGGCAAACCCCCATCAGCACCATGCTATTTACGTTGCCCCTAAAGGAAAACGTGGCTCAGGTTTGCCCCAAGTTTCCCAGTTTGTGGCTGAGTTTAAAAAANAAAAAAAAACAAAAAAAAAAAGAAAAAAATCAAAACTATGTCTTGAGTGCAGTTGGCACCTTAACCACTGAGGCTGCTATGCTTTCAAGGGAGGCAGCTCCAGCACTGCTGCATGGGAGGGATGGGGTGGCAGGGGATAACTCTTGTGTGGTGCCTTTGATGTAGGAGGCTTTTACCTGTGTTACCTGGGGAGAAAATCGGGTGCTTTTCATGTCTGGGTGAGGGAGGCAGAGAGCCAGGAGAGATTTGCTTTGCGAGACCTTTATGAAGAGAACTGAGCAAAACTTTTCAAAAGTTAGGGGGAGACTCGCTGGGGCGGCAACTGAAATAGGTGCTGAACCATCCCTGGCTCTTGCAGATGCCAGGCAGTGTGCGTTCTCCTCCTCGTAATCCTTGGCTGTGTAAGTCTCCCTGCCTGAGCTCTCCCCAGCCTTGGGGAATAAAAAGCCAAAGTAAGGGCTGTGTTGGTGGCTCTACAGCTGTGCCAGAAGGGAGTCATGGAGCAGGCAAGCTGGAGCCCTGGCCATGTGATGAGTGCAAGGGAGGTTGAAGGGTAAGGAGGGGAAAAATAGAGCAGTGGCTTAGCAGGGGGAAAATAACCAGGGGCATGACGCAGGCATCGGCGCAGGTGAAGGCTTTGTCAGGGCCTGTACTAAGGGAGGAGCCAGAGTTGACTGCGCTGCCCGCTTGGGTTTGCCATGGGATGGGGATGTGCTGGACTGTGTGTCAGTGCTGCAGCAGAGCAGGCAGGGAGTGGGAGAGGAGAGTCATAGCAGCCGGTGCTGGGTCCTGGGGGTGAAACTGCGTGGCAACAACCCTGACATGATCCAGGTGATGGGGGGTCCCTGGGCTGTCAGCCCCCAGTAGGCTGGGACCCTACTGAAGGCAGGCTTGCCCTCACCCAGCTCCCACCGTGAAATGGGACCCTGGTTGCTGGCGATGCCAGGCAAGGGTGAGAGTGCTGCCTGTGAAAGGGTCCATGCCAAATTTGAGAGCCCTGCCCCAGCCAGAGGGGCCAGGTGTGGTTGCCCGCATCAGCGCAGGCAGTGGGAAGGGGCTGCTGCAGCCTTGCCTGCCCGGCAGACCTGTGGCTTTGCTGGCTGCATTGGCAATGCTCTTACATTACTTACTCTGGGAAACACATTTCTTTCTGTAGCATCCTGGGGAGTGTATCTGGTGATTTAAGGGAGGGCTTACAGCCCATGGTTGTCTCTCCTCGGTTTCTGCTCTGGAAGTTGGTTGTGAACTGACAGAGAAGGAACCTCCTGGTGTTAGATGAGCCCTTGACCTGATGAGCGCTGGGGAGCATCCTTGTGAGTGCTGGTGGGTGGTGCGGGGGAATCCTCCTCTCCCCAGCTCTTTTTCTGTAGCTTTTAGTGCCCGTGTGGGAAGTGCTCCCCAAAAGCAGCCTCCTGCTCTCCCCTCCTCTCACCCATCCTGCCCCAGCGTACATGCAGCAACCCCCAAACCTGAGCTGCAGCCGCTGCCCAGGATGCGTGTCCCTGCCTGTGCAGGGAGATGCACTGCGGGGTGTGCTAGAGGCACCCAGAGCCCTGGGGACAACCGAAAAGAAAAGAAAAGAAAAGAAAAGAAAAGAAAAGAAAAGAAAAGAAAAGAAAAGAAAAGAAAAGAAAAGAAAAGAAAAGAGGCAGGGGGGTGAGGACGCCCAGCTGCCTGCTAGGGGAGGTCCGATCCCTTCCAGGGGGTGAGATGTTCGGGCTCACGCCCCCGGGACCCCCGGCCCCGGGGCGGNGCGGGGGGGCGGGGAGCCGGCCACTCGCTGTCCGCAGCAGCGCCGCGGGTGTCCACGCGTGGGACAGCAACGAGGAGCGGGACTCGCCTCCCCCCGCCCCGAGAGCGTTTCCCCTGGCTTTTCTCTTTAATTGGCTCTTTTGAACCAACCCCGTCCAACCCCCTCCCTGCCTCCGGCCCCGCGCGGGAGCTGCGGCCGCCCGGGTGAGTGCGGGGGCTCCGCGGCGGGGGGCTCCGGGGCG
>VZTV01107539.1:0-28180 GCA_013400875.1 Anhinga rufa | reverse complement strand
ACCGTTCTGTGATTCTCTGATTTCCTGAACCACCAGCCTGGCATTGGTGCTCTTGTGGTAGGGAATATTTGCTAAGACCTTTGGACCTAGAAGATGCCAACAGAGACCTTTGCAAAGTACACAGGTAGAGAAGTGCTGCATGAAACCATGGTCTAGGTTGTGTTGAAAATTGCTGTATGACTGAACGAGATGCTAACATGGGAGGGAAGCTTAGACACACCATCAGTCTCCCCTGATGTGTTAACCCCCAGTTGGTAACACCAGGCCTACCACACTGATCCTAGTGATCGTCACCCAGCGTGGTGGGGAACTTGCTATTTCAGTGGGGAAATGAGGCAAAGCAGTGCTGGGGAACTTGTCCGAGGTCATGTAGAGGAGACGACCGGGGCATTGTTTCCCACCACTGGAGCTCTGGCCTTTTCCTCTTCCTGCCTCAAGCGTGGTTTCTTCTCCTGATGCCACAGCACCCCTCAGCCAGAGCAGAGAAGGGTCACTTGAGTGGGGAGATGAAAGAAAAAATATTATTTCACTGAGCAATGTCAGGAAATAATACGGGAAAAGGAAACAGAGGACACATGGAAGGAACCCAGCTGTCTGCTTCTGTGGAGAAGACGTCTCTGTGTAGTGTTGAGGCTGCTTTCAGGATTCATGATTCAGCTTTCAAGTTGGTTGTTGATAGGATGTTTTCATTTTGACTTCATCTGTTGACAAGGTGGTAAGAGCCCTGTGAGGACGCATATCTCTCCATCAGGTATGACTAATTGTATTGGGACAGCCATGGGTGCAATAACACTTCTGTTTTTCTCTAGAACAGCTCCATTACAGACCGCCTAGTAGCTGAGCCCTGGAGAGTGTTTTTGCAGGAGTTTTGCTGATTGTGCAGCCCCGATAACCTGTGAGTGAGCAAACATGGAAAGCATTGAATATTCAGCTCAAAAACCAGAAGCGGACTTGTTTCGCTGCTTGTCTGAACCAAGCTTTTAACCATATGTTGTCAGTGCTTTTCAGGAAACTCATCTTGTCAGAGACGCATCATCTGGCAATGAAGTGCTCCAGTTTAGGGACAGCCACCAGGAGCTCTGCGAAGGCCAGAGCTCATGGCTAGGCACTGGTGTCTTTGCAGCTCAGTGTTGTGCTTTGCTTTCCCCATCTCCTTGGAGAGCAAAAGTCAGTCTTGTATTTTTAAACAAGAGCCAACAGTGTGATTTCTCTTAGTCTTACATTCAAAAAAAAACCTCTCCAAAAAAGCCAGTGCATGGCGGAAGCTGGTAAACACTTTCTCTAGATGTTCACTGCTGTTGATCCTGTTTCTGCAGGAACACGGGAGTTTTGGTGCAACCTAAGGGCTGAATTTAAACTTCTTGTAGTTAAACTGGTTGCTCCCTGCTCCTCAGAGTAACAGTTGTATATGTGCATGAAAGCCATGCTTATATCCCTGAAGAAGTATGCCGGCACAGATGAGCCTCTGACCTCAATATATCAGCTCAATGGTCAACAGCCTTATGCAGAAAGGGCTTTGGTGTGCACCTCTTCCGCTTGGCAGAGTTTAATCTTTGTGCGGATTACAACAGAAAGCTCTCTACAAGAGGCTACACAGATTTAAAGCCATGCTTGCCCTTGATGGAAATCATTGCTTGCTCCTCAAGGAGGTTTGTAGTCAACTGAAAGCTGCACTAAAAGCATGCGAGTGGGCAGCCTGTCCAACATACGGAGGTAGCAGAGATCTTCTTGACCCTTCCTCTGTCCCTTTTCCCTGAGGAGGGAAGGCAGATTCTCCTGCTGCAGCAAGGCATCCCTCTGGTTTAGGAGTGGAAGACTATTTCCATCATGATGATGGCATGAGACTGTACTTTCTAGTTGGGTGTTAGAGGAATTAGTAGTTGTCAGAAGGGTGATGCATCAGGAGGTGGTCGGTCAGTGCGGACCTTCTGAGGGCACTGACTTCTCACGGTAAACTCACCAAAGGATCATTTCAATTTTCTTCTGTCCTTGATGTGTTGGCTTTGTTGTTTGTTGCTGGAGGACAGGAGTTATCTAAGGGGCTCTGGGCACCTGAACAGAGGGGCAGAAGTCGGGATGTGAACTTGATATCTGAGGACACTAAGGAGGGGACTGTACTCCTGAAAGTGTGAGAAAGCTCTGGACGCGAAGAGAGGGCGTGTGGCATGATGGCCGTATGACCATGATCTGTCCAGGGTGAACTCGCCACAGATGAGGCATCCCTTGCAGGGGCTATTCCATGTGTCTGCATCTCTTTAAAGTAAAGATGTTGTACCGTGGACAGGAGTGACCTGTCAGCATTGAGAGTGGTTCCCCTTGCTCCTGTTGGATTCACTGCGGTGGGAAGAGGAGAGGCGTGCTGGCTGCCAGTTCAGCTCTAAAAATGATGGCTGGGCAAAGTCCGTCCTTGTCTGGACTCCAAGGGGCTGCTGTGCACAAGGCCTTCACACAGTTTCCTTAACAGGCTCCTTTTCACTTTTTCCAGGGACTTGCACTGTGCTTCATTTCAGAGGGATCCAGTGAATTAACATATTGTTGCTGCTGCCTGGGTAATTGCATGCCCAGGGTCTGCTCTGCTCCGACACAGTCTTCCCAGCTTCCCAGACAGAGAGCATCCTTCTCCTCCAGCGAACAAGGCTGCAAAGTATTGCCCTGAGACCTTGCTTGAAGGATGGAGGAATAGGAGGGTGGAAAGAGGAGGGGAGGCTGTTTCTGAAGGCATATCTGGCTTCAAGACTTCATGTATCAACGAGGAGGAGGAGGTGGGGTTTTTAATCTTTATTTCTGTACTGAGGTACTAATTTTGACTGAAGCTGTGGTTTCTCTTGCTGATTTGTGCAGACCTCGGTATGGGTGCAGTTACAGAAATTTAGGCCAGCACAAGCCACTACGGGGGCTCCGAAACTGCTTGAAATTAGCCATCCTGGGTCACACAGGAGTTTCAGCAGAAATTGCAACTGAGTGATCTGATACCCTCTCCTGTACTGAAAATAAAAACCTATGAATAGATAGGTGTAAGAATGCTTACTGGTCTCACTTCCAAGTACAAAAAAACCCCACATGTGAGCCCTCTAAGGCCCTGTGACAACAGACCACATCTCAAAACACGTTGGTGAGTGTATTTTCAAAGCTGGACCAGTTTCTTAATGCGAATGCAGGTTTGCATTTTTAAAGATGTTATTTGGACAGGACTGACTTCTGGTGCAGAGCTGGCGTCCCTTAGGCTTTGGTCTCCAGAAAGGAGTGTGGTTATGTGCAGTATCAGGAAGGTAGCTTTACCCCCTAGCACAGCTTGGCTGTCAAGCGGAGGCACGAAGAGGGCAGGGAGCATCAAGACTCTGAGATAGACGGGAGTAGGTTAGTTCACGGCTCTGCCACTGACCTCCTGGGTGACCCTCCTCCTCTGCTGATGAGCATCTCCTGTTCCACCTCCTCCTCTCCTGCCTACCCAGCACATGTGACAGTTGCCTCATGGTTTGTATGGATTCTTCCGAGAAGCCAGCGCTCAGCAGCTCTGTCTGTAAGGTCCCTTTTCATCTTCTCAGTTGTGACATTTCCTGTCTCTTAGCCACATAAGTTATTTTGACTGGAAGCAAGACATTGCTCCAATACTCTTTATGACACAAGGGATGGAGAGGAGGGGGAAGGCCATGCTGGCAGTGTGGCTTGCTCATTCTGCTCCAGAGCACTGCAGCTTGCAGGGCAGAGGAAAGGCTTCTTGAGGCATCTCCACCCTGTGGAATAGAGGCTGCAGCCTTGGGCAGTACAGAGAGCCCTTGTATAATCGGTGCTATTCACTGGGCTGAGGAAATCCTGCTTGTTCTGTAAATATGTGTCTGTATTGGGGAGGAAGGAGGTGTGACTGCCCTCCAATACTGCTCTTGTGTGTGCTACGGATGGGACATGGACAGGGGTTCCTTGGTCACTGATGCCCAAACTGAGATGGACAATTTGAGTCTGGGTCACTGTGGGACTGGATGTAGAAGTGGGGTTTGTCATGTCCCAAGGAGAACATAAGTTACAGTGCTTAGGGGGACCTTCTGGGCTTTCACAGTCTAGGGCTGTAAGTGTTCCTCTCAGCTCTTTCTCTCGGGTGATGTCACAGTACCCAAGCACTGAGCAATTCCCACCCTTTCCTCCAAAGTCACTGCACTGGTGGCAATTAGAAGGTGGTTTGTAGGACTGTAGGATAATTCAGGCTGAAAGGGACTTCAGGTTGGTCAGCTGTGAGATCAGACCAGGTTGCTCATGACTTAATTCAGTCAGGTCTTGAAGATATCTAAGGATGAGAGTGCATCATAGCCAGCTCCATGGCTTGACTGTCATCACGTGGAAGAAGTTTTTCCTAACATCCAGTCTGAACCACTCTTTTTTCAGCTAATGCGTGTTGTCTCTCATTCTTCTGCCAGACACCACTGCGGAGAACCTGGTTCTGTATTCTCCATAACCTCCCTGCAGGTGCTGGGGGCTGCTGCTGGATCCCTCAAAGCCAACTCTTTCCCTGGCTGAACAAGCCTGCTCCCTCAGCCTCTTCTCTCCAGGCAAGTCCTCCAGTCCCCGGCCATCTTGGTGCTCCTCCACTGCACTTGCTCTAGTTGGTCAATGTGTTTCTTGTACAGGGGCACCCAAAACTAGATGCAGCATCTAGATGTGGTCTAATGAGTGCTGAGATCTCTTGCCTGTGCTCCTGCTCCTACAGCCCAGGATGCTGTTGGTCTTTGCTGCAGTTTCTTACCTAAGGTCCCAGTTGGCCCATGGTCCCAACAAGTGCCAGCCCAACAACTGAGCAGTGGCAGAGCTGCTCAGCTGGGATGCTGGGCTGTGCCTAGATGATCTCTTAAATAGGACCTGTCATTGTCCTTGGAAAGCTTGAGTGTTTCTCTGCAGCTGGGAGGGAAGAGGAGCATGGAGGTGCCCTGGGGTGACAAAGACCTCTTCTCACTGCTAATGACATGGGTTCCTACAGGGAGAGGGACTGAGCCTGGACAGATAAGGCAATGAACTGAGTTCTGAAGAAAAACACGAAGAGGTGTAGTGTTGTAATTACCACCGTCTCACTTACTCATCTGTAAAGCAAGTTTTTACTTGCCGCTGTGCTTCCCATGGGGCTGCAACTGTTGATGGCCATGGAGAGCTGAGGTCCTGCAATACCAGTGTAAAGGGTTGTTGAACAAATCTTGCTTGCTGTGCTTACTGCTCAGGATGAAGCATGATTCCCGTTAGCCATGTGTAGAGGAATTGTATGTATATATGGATGTATACCGTATTGAAACAAAATGGTGTGGTTTCATTCTGTGCTGCCAACAGTTAGTAAGTGAGTTTCAAACCATCAACCTATATTCTTTGAGATCCAAGAGCCTTGGGAAAAGATCCATTTTTTTATCCTGTACTAATTTAAAAAATGCTGGGTTTTTTAGTGCAGCGTGGTAAAAATAAAAGACAAGAAGGACAAAGAAAAGACAGAAATACCCATACAATTGTTTTAAAGGTTTTCTGCTTTTCCATTCATGTTCTTTTCAGGAAATGAGACTGACTATATATGGGATAGGAATGAAACCACATGTCACAAGCCACTGTTGAGTTCATGAAGTGACCACATTGAAAAAGTAGTGAAAAATGTGTTCTTACTAGCGCCTTCCCAGCCCGTAGGAATCCTGGCTGTGGCTTGCAATTGTAGTAGGGTGAAGATTTGCATTTTCAAGTTGGCGGTTTTCCTTTTTACTCTTCCACTTCCTACCAGCTAATTCGGTGCTGTGTTAATTGTGAATCTGGAATGCAAATCAACTCACCTGCTTGTTTTTCTTTCATTTTCAGGTTTTCTAACTATGGAAGCTCTCCTGGGGAGCTGCATCATGCACTGCTGGCCCCGAGGATGGGATGCAGAGCTGGGAGTGAGGAGGAACTGCAATGGGCCGCTGCGAGTTGCTTTAGCAAGGAGAGAGGCTTTCTGGCATGTCATACAGTGCTGAAAGCCATTCTACCCTTGACAGCAAAAATCCCTATCCTTCTTGTGGTTTTTTCCAGGACAGCTGATGTTTCCTGTTAGAGAGGCTTTGTATGCAAATCAAGGCGGTACAACAAAAAAAAGTCCTGAAAGCAATCACACTGATAAACTAAGACCACCGGGGAATTCCTGCCTATCATTTTTTATCTTTTCTTTTTTTCAGTTCTGCACAAGATACTTCTTTGCCTGCTTTTTCTTACAGTCTTCAATGTTTGTCCTGACAGACTTCTTGCTTATGAAATACAGTGAGTGCTTCTTGCATTTTGCAGAGCTCCGTGTCAGTCTACGTGAATAAGAGGCAGTAAGTGCTGGGAATTGGGGTTAACAGTCCCTGTGTTTCAGCTTTGCCCTGCATTGCTCTGGTGCTTTTTGGTGTTCAAGAAACAGATGAACCTCATACTGCAGATTGCCATGTGCCTGTAGTGATGGTCGACCTGGGAGGGTGAGCCCAGAAACCTTCAGGAAGCTCAGGAAAGGAAAGAGTAGAGGTGGGAAACAAGAAGCAGCCAGCAAGAGTTTGTCTAGTAACTTAAACAGGAGCAGGATTTGACCTTCGTGAGGCACCTCAAGAGATGTTGTGCTCAACACTGCACTAATGCAGTGGCATAAACTCACCTCTTTGCTCCAGCAAAGCAAATTCCCATCTGCCCAGCCTGTACCCTCCCTATAGGTATCACTGTAAGTGCAAGGGGTTGATCAGAGCTGGGCTCCCACCCTGCTGCCAGCAGCAACAGCTCACCGATGCTACAGGTTGTGAGGGTGAAAAAGAGACTCGTAGAAGCAATGCAAGAAAAGGACATGTCCGAGCAAGGAGGAGCTGCAAAACTGTGGAGAATATTCCCGTGTGTGTCCAGAGATACCCGCTGCAGCCTGGGTCTTGTTGAATCACACTGTGGTTGCTCTGGCCTTTGTGTGGGTAACAGTGATAATCGCTGTGTGTGGTGTTGGGTTTTATTATTTGGTTTTTCTTAAATGTAAAATTTACAGTCAAATTGGCATTGGTACAGCAGCAAGCCTGGTGTGGCTTTTATCTGCCCCAAACCTGGGCACAAAGGAGGAGAGGAAAATGGCTTGATCAGTTTGGTGGCTGTGCGTTTAACGGTCCCGGAGTTCAAAGCAAAGGACACAACAGTCAGATACCCAAACCTGCCTGGGCTTTGACTGATAAGTTGCATTTCAAAGCAAAAGGCAATCCTGAAGGGGCTCTGTCAAGTGGCTGAAGCCTGCAATACTGAGTCTTCTTTAAAAGGGGATTTCATAAGGAGTAATATGAACAGAAATGGCTCTTTTGTGGTTTTACACATTCCAGGCATGCCAGGACTGTTCCTGTCAAGGATGNACTAGCAGCTGAAATGGTGAAAAATAAATGAGAGTTGCAAAATCATTACAGTAGCAGTAATGGAAATTGTGAGGCTTATGCTTAAACTGGCTGTGGGGTTTCACCCCGTCATCTACACTGCTGCGCTGTTGGGATTGCTACTTTTGCCTGCTATGACTGCTTCAGGATGGATGATTTAAAAGCAGAGCTTCAACTGTTGGTTGCCCAGAACCTCAAAAAACAGTGCTTTAGTTTTTTTTCAGAAGCTATGCATTTTCAGCTGAACCACTGTTAAGTATGAATCCCTTTAGTGTCAGTGCAGTTATGTGGACATACAGCATCTTTACATTGTGCCAGTGGCATTAATTTCTGCAGAAATGGGATACAGCTACTCATGCTTCAAGTGCACTTACTTTGGTTTCAAGCAGGCTGTGCCAGGTTGGTTTGCACCTGTACACTTCAAAAAAAAGTTGATTTTAATTGATTTAAGAGCTTACACACACAAAATGACAGTGCCTTCAACCTTAAAGAGCGCCTTAACCATGCCTTAAAACACGAAGGCATGAAGTTTCATATGCAGTAAGGCACTAGATGGTTTGTGTAGACCTGACCTGTTAGATAGGTGTCTAATTCATAAGCCTATATGTCCTGTTCTTCTAGACATGTGTGCTGCTCCTGTTGCCGTAGCCCTGTGTGCTGCGTAGGTAGCAGGAGCTCATGGATAGCTGAGAAAGCCACAGCCAGAGGTGTTACTGCCATCACCTTGCTAGCTTGGGTGCCAAAAGGAGTATGGCTATGAGTGTGTAACTAAGCGCGGACCTCAAACCCCCCTGAGACACCCTGCACAAACACTCAGTACCTTTTTCTGCAGCACCGCGTTGGCTGCAGCCAGCTCAGCACTTCTACAAGCTGGAGCTGCACCTTTACCTGCTCTGCAGATGAGACTAATCCCTCTGCAAGGGGAGCAGAAAACTGAGCCAGGCTTATCCTGGCAGAGACTGAGCCATGGGGCCATAGATACGCGCCCTGAAAATTTGCTTTTCAGCATGGGTTTGGCCATTGCACAAGTGCAGGCAGAGGGTGAGATGCAGAAGGTGAGAAAGCGTCTCTTTGAAGGTGGCAATAAAAGAGACATTGTTGGAATGAACCTTCTGGATTGGTTTTATTAAAGGTGAATATGGTTATTTGGTGATGAACAGGAATGGGACTGGATTTAGGATGTGGTGCCTGAAGCCCCTTCCCACCCTCCAACACAGGCTGATGTTACAGAGAAATCTCACGGCTCTCGCCTGGGCTGTTGTAGGTTTGTAGGTGGAGGAACTTTAATAACTTTAATCATTTGGTTGTCATCAAATGCTGCACTTGCAAGATACAAGGAAGGAAGAGCTCATGTTAATTCAGTGTTCAACGTAAATATTTTTCACCTGAGAGGGGTCTGGTCTTGTAGACTTCTGGGCTGCTTGCCATTTTGGGTTTGTTTCCTAAAAAAAAATAAAAAAAGGAGTTTTCTTTACCCCATCAGTGCTTCCAGCCACAGAAATTTGGAAACAAGAAGTCATAAGGTGTAGTCAGCAGCAAGCTGCCTTTTTACTGGGCCTATCTTGCAGGGGATGGTTCTGAAGTAGATTTTGCTCTGGCCACTCAGGGTCTCTGCTGTGGAAGAATTTATTGCTGTGAAACTGTAGCACACTTTATAAGTGGCAGAAAAAACTACTTTTGTAACCAAATAAATGAGTTTTGCTTACAAGTCACACGGATAGGTGTATGTTTGGAAAATTTTTGTTTTGAACCAAAATAAGTTTTCCACTGTGTCATCTAGAGTGGGAAAACGAGTGGACCTTGAGTTGCATTTTAATATAGATGTCATCATTTGACCACAGCAGGTTACATTGAGATGCTCTGTTACCCTTCTCTTGGTGTGTCCTTGCTTGATACTTAGTGCTTCAGAATATCCATTTTCCCTCTTTTTGATGGTTTGAGAGTTTTGATAGAGAGGGCAAAACATAAAAAAATTTTGTCCTTGGGAAGGCTATGGCAAGTTATGCAGTGGTGAAGAGATGCTGACAACCTGTAGAAGAGCCAGTTTTTGACAGCATGGGAAGTGGTTAGCGCCTCATTTGACGTCCTCACATCAAAGCTGGACAGGAGGCTGGTCAAGATGCTCTGTTTGAACCACAAATTACTGGGCTTCGGGCAGAAATCACTGGATGAAATTCTGTGGTCTTTATTAGGCAGAAGGTCAGACAAAATCATTTTAGCTGGTTTCTCTTGGCTTTTAGAATTTATGAATCACATAGTCAGGGGTTTTTTTTTTGAGTTTGCATGAAAAGTTTGCCTTGGTAGCATGCAGACAACAAACCCCATCTGTTCTCTCATCCTTTCATCATACTGTGTTGCTTTCAAATTGTCCTAGAAGGAGGATGAAATTGGGCTTGTTATTCAAATTTCAGTATGGGTGGCAAAGGCAACTCTATCTTGATTATTATGGACTTCCCATGACCACAGGAATGGATGGAGCCTAATGTCAGCCCTGATTTAACAAACGTCTGAGGACCAGCTCATCACCGCAGCATAGCCAACAACTGTCTTTTCTCTGGTCCTCATGGGAACTGTGCACCACGGGATCCTGCAATGAGGCAAAGATGGGAGGAAAGCTCCAAAGGCAGCGTATGTGCTTTTGTTAGTGTCCAGTTACTCCATCTGCAAGCCACCAAACCCGGGGCTGCCAGAACCAGCAAGAAAGAGACACCTTAGTTGCCTGGATGTGTAAGAGTCCCTGAACTGCAGCACATGCACTTCTACACAGCACCTTCTGAAAACAGGGAAATTTGGGAAAGCCCAGAGCAATGCAATAGCTGGAGAAAAGAGGAAAGTCACGTGCTAGAAACATAATGAAAATAAAAATAATGAGAAATAGTGTTGTTTTCTTTCCCAGTATGCAACTGGGATGAAAATGCAGGCATGAGCAGTGCACTTGCTATCTGCAGCCTTTTCTTCCCTGCCAAATGTGATTTGTGACACGGTGCCACCTGGCACTCAGGTTTTAGCAGTTCAGTGGACATCCCTGGTTGTATGCCCCAGGTTTGGCCTGACTTTGCAGCAGCTTGGACCCACTTTCCTTTGTTAGAAAGAGCTCCAATGCCCTTCCTGTCCTATAGTAAGACTTCCACCAGACCTCAACAGGGACTGGACAACACTGGGCATAGTTGAAACTATCAGGTAAAAAGGCTTTGGAGCCATCTCGTCTTAAGGCAAGCATCTAAAATAGGTGGATTGCCCCGTAGTAATGGCTGTTTGCCTCCAGTGGCAATGGGGGGAGGCCAGACAGCTGGTTGAGATATGGACTTTGGATGTCTGGAGCTGCATGAGATGAACCCCCTCTCACAACCTGCATGAGTGAGAAGGAGCTACTAGAACAAAGCGCCTAATGAAGATCCATCTGACACCGTCCGAGATGAAAATAATACAGAAACTTTAATCAGCTCTCACAAGCTGAGCGGTCCCTGGAGGTCCCGTACCGAGCCTGACCCACTTGCTGGGCCCCAGCAGTGTGGCACTGGGCATTCCACCTGCCTTTGTAAGAACAAAAGTACAGCGATCTAAAAAGAGGTGGGAGCACAGGGGAAGGCAATGAGTGGTAAGACTTTATTAAGAATGAGTTGGGGTATTTTGATCATTATTAAATGCAAACCTACCTTCTGCAGCATTTCTTTTTTTGAGCTGCTCAGAAAGGAGGGAAGTGTTTGGAGAGATATGTTTTCAACCTGATCAAATGATTTCCCAGTTCCCTCCCTGCAGCCCTGTCTGCTGCATCCTAGTATCTCCAGCTGTACCATGTTGGGGAAGCTGCTGTGAGCGTGTGTCCTCGGGGCTGAGCTCCAGCACCATAACTGGCCTGGTATCAAGGGCTGTTCCCATTCCAGGCTGTAGCCTGCTTTGTGGTGACAGAGGGAGGACTCTTGCCACCAGCAAGTAGTGGCATGACTATTTTACCAAATGTCCCCGTTTGCAGGCAGGAGTGCCTGCAGCAGAGGCTCCTGATGAACCCAGGCTCTCATCCCTAAGCTCTCTAAAGGATGTGACCACTTTGCAATGGCTTCAGATTGGGGCATCCAAAGTGAACAAAGCAACAGTGGGTAACAATCAAATCCAAAACCTCTGGGCTTTGAGAAAATTATAGCAGTGGACTATTTGCAGCAAACTGTAATCCATATCCCCTTCCAGGAGGATGTTGCTGGGAAGATGATTCCCACATGCTCCTTGGAAGGACTGCTGAGCTGCCAAACGAGCACCGATCTTTCACCCACCTGTGTGTACCCATCCCACAAGCTGCAGCTGGGGTGCCACTAGTCCTCGCTGGACCCTGGGAAGCTGAGAGGTGCTGGCAGTCGTCGGCATGCTGAGGCCTGGCTGGACTCCCCAGGTGGAATGATGCTCCAGGCCTTTAGACAACACTCCAGCAAAGCGAGAGCAGAGCAAACCGCCTCCTCCCTGTGTACAACACACCTTGATTTTCTGATTTTTTTTTTCTCTTTTGTCTGACTAACTGAAGTACAAACCTCTTTCACCTGTTTGTCATTCATTCACTGGTGGATGGCTGAAGGTTTTGTGTTTATTTTTTAATTGATAGTGTGACGATACAAGTATAAACCCAACATCCATGGTGTATTTTTAAGCCATCTGAAAAGTGTGGGTCATTATGGAAAATGTGAGAATGGTGGGTTTTGTGGGATACATTTTTTTAATCCCTGAGTTTCAGTCTCAGTTTGGAATGAATCAGACGTGTTCCATGGGACTGAAAAAGCTGGGATATTCCCCCTGTTCTTGCTGCAGTGTTGGGTTTTTGTTTTGTTTTGGGTTTTTTTTTTAAATCAAAATGTTCACTCACATATGAAGATTTCCATATGTTAAATGGTGTCTGATAACTTGATAGCAAAAGGAAACAGAAAGTGAGGAATAGACAAGCACTGGGTTTTGGTTATCTCTGTTTTTTTTCAATTTTATTTAAATTTCAGCAAAATGGTGAGCATTTCATTTTGACCCACTTTCAAATCTCATTAGTGAATGAAGAGAGACTGGGAGGTGTGATCATGTGAACTTCAAAAATACATCAGGTCAGGATGGGAGAGCCTAGCAGCAATCCTGCTCTGATGGTATGCCCAGACTTGGGTGTTTTAGTGTATCTTATATTTTTTTTGTGTTACCAGTAGCAAATTTCCAGCGAGTGAAAGGGGATGAGGAAGAAGGAGCCACCAGTGCTCCTCTCCCCATTTTCCTTGGCCGCCTTCCAAATGACAGCAGCCTGCATCTTACAGTCACCATGGTTGCATCAAGGTCTTTTATTTTTATGTAGGACCCATCAATGCACATAAGTGCAGATGGACAGACGGGTGCTTGCTCTGGTCCCTGGGCTCTGGAGCCTGCCATCATTGCCAAGGCTGAACTCAAAAGCCTTGCCCAGAAGAAGGGTATATCAACTCTGGTTAGCAGCATGGGAGCATGGTTTCAATACTCCCTGGTCTGAGCGAGCTCACCAATAGCTCGCTTGGCCTGTGGGAATATGGACCTTTGGCTGTGATTCATCCAAGATTTTGCTAAGCTGCTCTTCTCCACAGCAGCTCTGCCTTTCTGCTTGCAGGGAAGGCACGCCAGCAGCCTCAGCTGGGTTTGGAAAAGTCAGTCCCACAGTTACTGTCTCCCTGAAGAAGCGGCAGGACAACCACGTTTATTTATGTAAGGAAATCGATGCATCTCCATTGACCTCGATGAATTTTAGTTGATTTGTGCCAGCCAAGAATCTGACCCTCAGTGTGTGTCAGAGGCAGCTGGTAGGTGGTTGCCTGATACATCCTGTTACAAGACCTTGTTTTCAATTGCTTAGTGCTTGAGAAAACTTCACTGTTCCAGGTACAGTTTTCCGCACCAGGGAACAGAGACTTCCCTGCGCACTTGATTTTGCAGCCAGGTATTTGTATTTATCTACAATGTAATTATTTCATGGGCACTCACAATATGCTTAGCATTGCACAGGTTCTTTTTCTGAAAACCCAGATGAAGCAGCCCTGCTGTAATGAGCTCTGTCGAAGCCTGTTCCCAGCACACACAGGCTGCGTGGTTTATTTGGTTCGTGTTTCGTTCAGGAGGCCTTAGTGGCCTTTCTTCATCATTATCAGAATTGTTCACTTTCTGATGACTTTGTCATTCCAAGTTTCAGTCTTATAGCAGGAGCAGCAGCACTTTTCCTTCTGTGAATCCTTGATTTTTTTTTGTGTTGTCAGGTGCAGGAAAGGGTGAACTTAGTCTTGCAGCTCATGAGACCTTCCTGACAGGCATCCTCAGCCAGTGCTAGGAAAGCTGAAACACAGGCTTGTTACCTATGAAAAAGGAGGGGTTTTTAGAATGGTTGGTATGTGGGAAAATGCCAGCCTCTGCCTGTCTCTGCTTTTCTCACTGTGAGATCAAGACACTTTGTAGCCTTCTGTCCTTATTCCCATTTTGGTGGGAGGACACAGGCCAACTGAGCAGCTACAGAAGAGGTCTTGGGCAGCAAACCCAAGAGGCGCACAGGATGCTGGTACAGCTGCCCTGGTGCCTGGAGCGATGCCAGCCTGGGGCGAGCATGGCAGTGACACCGTTGGACTAACTTCCTCCTACCCACTTGGGACTCTGTAGCCCCAGGGTACCAAGATGCTACCAAAGTGTAATGCTGTCTCAACTAGGGCAACAAAGAAAAGAGCACTCTCTGCTCGTAACTGAAGGGAGATACGGCTCTGCTTTGCTTCTTCAGAGCTGCCTAGAGTTTGTGCATGACTCCTTATCCAAAGCCTTGTCTCCCTCCTCCCAGTGCCCGACCACCAGGTGACAAGCAGAGGTACAAAATCCCTGTCCCCAGCCGTCTGCAGAAAGAGAAGAAGAGGTACCCAGGGACCAGCCCTGGCATTGCTTCCTGAAGCTGGTGAAAGTATTACTGCTTCCAGCTGCCCTGCCTGTCCAGTCGTGTTTATTAGCCTCTGCAGCAGATTGGCACTGGGTATCAAAGGGATAAAGCGCAGTTTGGGGTCTGTGAACGGTTGCAAAAACCTGGGGCAGGGAGATGGGAGCAAGGAGTGATAGTGTGCTAAGCCACTGCAGGTGCTGGATCAGTGGAGGGTGAACCAGCCCCTTGCTGCCCACACCAACAGCAGGCTCCCACAGAGCCAAACGACTCCAACAGTAGAGACCTGGAGATTTGCTCCTGTCTTTTGGCACCTTCTCTTGCCCTGGTTGGCAGCCATTGTTGGATGCATTGCCTCATGCCAAACCTATTCATAGATCCCTAATCCTCTTCAGCCAACCAGCTTGGTGTCGTGGACTTCCTTCCGGGAGCCAGATATGTCAGTACCATTATAAATGTGGCTTTTGAGTGACTTGTGCAAGGCCAGGCAGCAAGCCTGTGGCTGAGCAGGTGTTGAAATCCAGCTCTCCCAAGCTCCAGGTTGGCAGCCCTTCCACCAGGAAATCCTTCATTTAACTTCCCACCGCAGTGGATTGGGTTGCATAGATGTAGGAGGGAAGTCTCCATGCACTTGTGCACCTCTTCCAGCCCTTCTTCACCTACCCGCACCTCTCCCCGAAGGCATCTACTCTCAAGGAAAGCTACTTGGTGCCCAGGAGAGAGCAGAAAGGGATCTGGATTGCCTCTGGCACCGTGCACCAGAGAAAAGAACGGGACAGTATTGGGCAAGGTTCAAGGCAGGTCGTGCAAGTTTGCAAACTGCTCCTGCAGGGCTCCATCAATGGCTCTTATCCATGAGAGCCTGGCAGGTGTAGCAGCAGGTTTCTGTGCCACCCTCATTTCTCTCTTCAAAGAAGGAAAAAGCTGCCCTGGAACAGGCTGACCTTTGGCATAATTATTTCTTTTTTTTTTTTCCCCAAGTCGGGGGCACTTGAGTGAAAACCAAGGAAGGCTAAAGCAACCTTAACTTTTTGTCAGCTTTCCTTGTAACAGTGACAGGGCTGTTGTTTTGCTCTTGGCATTAAGTGAGAAATCAATGTTACCGTGGGAGCAAACTCCCAAACAGGTGGTGATCACACACATATTAACCTGAACCAGAGCAGGAGGCACCATGTCCCCCCGCAGACCCACCGAGGGGAGAGGAGATCTCATCACCCTTTGTTTGTGCTCAGAGCGTGGCTGTCCAGAGGATGGTGCCCAAAGAGATAAAGGCTCTGGGCACAGATGTCTAGTTTGATTATTCTTTTCCTTTTTGCTACAAACCATATGGCAGTATGGGCAGCACAGATAGCTGACAATCAAAATTCCT
This sequence comes from Anhinga rufa, assembly GCA_013400875.1. Lineage (NCBI taxonomy): Eukaryota > Metazoa > Chordata > Aves > Suliformes > Anhingidae > Anhinga > Anhinga rufa. The sequence goes on along the minus strand of VZTV01107539.1, from coordinate 12,555 downwards.
GGGCTCCCTCCCTGACTTCACCATTCACTCATTTAATTTTCAAAGTAGTTCTCATGCATCAGCAAAACTTGCTGCCTTGAACATCCCCATCCCCTTAAAACAAGAGCTCTCCCTCATTACTGGAGGTGCTTTTGAAAATAGTAACCACATCTTGCTTTGTTATCACAAAATTAGATGCACTTAATGCTTGTAAACTACTTTGGCACCAACAGATAAAAGGTGCTACAGACAGGTTGCTAATCAGTTTGATTAAGTAAAGCACCTAAAGTTTGCAACTGCTGCTGGAGGATTGCAGGCTGATCCATCTATAACCCGGAGGAGTAAGATGAATTAGGTATGATAAGGATTGTTTGGTTTTTGGTCTGTCAACCAGTGAATGAAATGACTTGGTGTTTATATGCCAGGTCACAGAGAAAAGTTTCTTGCGATTGGAAATGATTAGGCACACTGATTAATGTTTCCAGTGCTCTTTGATCCAGAGCTGCCAGTTGGAATGAGTCTTGCTGCACAGAGACATCCCGGCTGCCTCACAGGAGAAGTGCAGGGGGTAGAAAATTGAATGAAAAAATGCCGGTGGGGATGGGAAGGCTCTGCCTTAAGATATGCTCTTTTTCCATCAGGGACTCCAGGGTTGTGTTCTTTGAATCATGCTCTTATTCCTGGAAGTCAAGGCAGTTTGTAACTCTCATTGTGCTTGTCAGGTTTATTAATTTTAAAGAAAATGTTCAGGAAGATTGCCAAGTCATCTAAACATCCAGTACTGATAAGGACCTCAGGGTCTGCTAAGTTAAGAAGAAAGCATTCCAGGTTCAAGAGAAACATTAAAATGTAGCACTTTCTGAGTAGTCTGCAGCTTTTGTGAAACTGTTGATGTTTCTCTCGTGTGGAGGTGCCATCTCCTGCATACCTCCTTGTGATGGATGTTTCTTCTTTCAGCCATAGGATTTCCTATTTTTAACCCTCAATTAGGATATCCCCCTTTTGTCATAGGTGAGATAGTTGAAATAGTTTCCTAAGACAAGACACAGGAAGATTTGCTTGGATAAGAGGAATAATCCCCACGACTTATCATTCCCACATCACCACACTCTTTGTCTTCATTATTTTGCGTCTCTGTCATACTTTGGGCATTATGGCTGAGCCTTGAACCAACTGGGAGGCCACGAAGACAACTGTGTTGCCCACTACATTTTCTTTATAACCAGGACTGCAGTATTTGTCATCCTCCCTGTCAGGCCTGTCATCCACACTTGGTCCTTCTCGGGGGATGCCCTCTTTTGTGCAAAGTTGTGTATATCAGGATGGGATTTCTAATAAAAATCAGAGTGCCCTGGTCCCAGAGTAACCAGTTAGGAGGTGGTGAATGGGCATTCAAAAAATCTCTGGAAAATTTAAGGTAAAGACCCTAAAATGCCTGGGTGTACCAAGGAGCTGAATTGCAAATGCCCACACTCAAGGGCATTAAGCCATTCCCAAATCATTATCTGCTCANCCCCGATCCATAGCAATTTATCACAAAATGCTTCTATTGCAACCCCAGGTGGTTCAACAGTTACGGCTGCTTTTGTAGGGAAGAGAGGAGGCTGGAGCTGGGGCTGCCCCTTCCTCAGGCAGCCCAAGGTCTTCCCTACTGCTCATGGCCACCTCTGTGCTTGCAGGGAGAGGGGCAGAGCACTGGGTGTTCTGGCCATCCCATGTTTCTCTTTGCTTGTGTTTGTGCTGAAGACTCCTGATTTTATGAAACATAGGAAAACTTCTGAAATATTGGAAGTGTTCAAGAGCTGAGAAACCAGTGGATGAAAAATAGGGCCCAGTGAATCCCACTGGGTGTGTAGGTCAGTGTAAGGAGGAAGTTGCCATGCTATTTTTACCAAACTTTGCTGTTTCTTTGGGTGTGCCTGCTTTTCCCATATTTTACCAAGTATGAGAGCTTGCAGAGACCAGCACTGAGCAGTTCTTTAACATGGGAGGCCCATGTCCTATCTCCCACTCAAGTCGGTCACCTGTCCTGACACCTGACCACCACCATTTCATATCCCCGGACAGGATCTGTGTCTTCCCTGCACTCACAGCCTCAGGACCACAGCTGGTCCCCATCCAAAGCCTCTGATCTCTGATAGTGCATGAACTCATCCCCCAGCTGGGCTGGCAGCTTTAGGGTTTCTCTCCTCTGCTCAGCTGTTTTCACACAATGGATTGAAATCTCATCATCTTTCAGTTCTCTGGCATGTTTGGTGCCAGTGTACTCAGCAGAGGGAAGACAGACAGACGGCTCCTGGACTGTGTTATGTGGGAAACTGGTATAAATACGAGCATACATCAGTTTCCTGCCTTTGTGAAGTTGTGCTTCATGCCTGTTTTTAAGCCTATGTTATCTTCCTGTGCATGAAACAGTATCAGTTTAATTGCAGATCATTTTCACAAAAATAGGTGCTTACTCTGACTACTTTCTAATTTCCCAGCGGCTCCACGGTGGCTGCTTGGCTGATGTCTGTTCTGCTACTAATGCTCCCGCTTTCCTCCCTGGCTTGTATGGTTGCCCTTGGCATGTTGCTGGGACAGGGAGCAGTGACGTAGGGTCTCCTGGAAGCCTGTGCATGGGGCCAAGCAAAACACAGCTGGGCATCACCCCAAGTAACTCAAGGATTTCTGCATTGAGCGGGTTCCTATTGTCTCAGACATCTCATTGTGCTTCTGTAGCTACCTACGGAGGTGTCTCTATCACTCTCACTTACGGCAAGCTAGGAGCTGGGGCCAGGGAAGGGAGGAGTTTGGTATTAGACATGTCTCCAGCTCCTCAGGGTAGGAATCACTGCTTATCTGAAGCAATTTTGGAGTGGTATCTCGGGTGTGGCTTCCGCGATGGAGACAGTTTCGCACTGGTAGAAGCCACTCCAAAGGTGTGCCATGGTGCTTGGTGGACCTGATGCCTCCCCAGGCGCATGCCACTGGTGCTGCCCCAGCTCGCTGCCATCCTGCTCACTGCCTCACTTGCCAGCTGCAACCACCAAAGCCAGCTCTCCTTTCCTCCTGCCCCCCCATGCAGGAGGGCAAAGCATGGGAGTGAATGACAAACCCACTCTTCTTATCGTGTCCATCTCAGTATGGATCCTAGCAGGGAAATGGTGGGTGGGATGGCAAGTTTAAAGACGCTCAGCCAAAAATCACACAGCTCGATAGGTTTGCCTTGTTATTGCTACCACAGTTAACCCTTCAGCTACTGGCCCTGAGGTAGTTTATCTATGAGGCCCTGTTCATCTATTGGTCTTGTAGCTCAAGCCATGACAGGGGCTTTTGGCAGGCTGAGACCTTTGGCTGCAGCCAGTTTCGCCTTTACTGGTAACAGTCACCTTTTTTTCCTCACCTTCATGGGAGGTTGCTACACTCAATCGGAGGCTAGGCCATGCATGCCAGCTCATGTCCAGGAGGCGGAAGGGCAGGGCTTGTGCTTTGAGCTGGCAGACAATGTGGAGCATGAAACAAGTCAGCAGTCAGGGGAACCATGGCCAGTGAAAAGCATGAGACTCACTGCCCCTCTGGGCAGGGTTAGACTGGGCAGAAACCTGGCAGGGAGGATGTCTGCCCATGGTTAGGGTGCAACCCAGACCATTAAAAGTCTGGGTATGTGGGAGCTGGAGGTGCTGTCTGAGCTCACAAGAGATCTTTAACTCTTCGTATCTTGGACACTCATGGAAAACAAATACTGTTGCATCCTTACTGCTTTCTGCTCCAAATTCAAAAGCTCAGGCCAATTTTTCCCCCAACATAAATACATAGCAAAGTATGTATTAAGAAGAAACAGAAAGGAGTCACAGAAACACAGACAAGTCTAGATTGGAAGGGACCTTCCAAGACCACCTGGTCCAACTTTCTGTTGAAAGCAGGACCTTAGATGAGGTTATTCAGGGCCCAGTCAAGCCAAGTTGTCAATATTTCTAGTGAGAAAGATTCCACTCTCTTCAGGCAACTGATCCTACTCTTTAGTTGCTCTTGCAGCAAAGAGTTTTTTTTAATACCCAGGTGGAACTTTCTTGAAGCCAGTTGTGCCCATTGCTGCTTCTCCTGTCATAGTGTATCCTCGTGAACAGGCACATCTTCTGCACAACTACCTTTAAGGTATTGGAAGGCAGTGATTTGATTTCTCCACCCTAAGCCTTCCCTTCTCAAGGCTGAACAAACACAATTCATTCAGTTGTGAAGTTCTCCAGCCCCCTAATCTTTCTGATCCCCTCTGGACCATCTCCAGGCTTTCAACATCTCTCTTAAACTGGGGGGAGAAAAACTGGGCAGTGTGTTCCAGGTGTGGCCTAACAGATACCAAGCAGAGTAGGAAAATCACATCCCTTCATCTACCAACAATAGTCTTACTAATTCAGTCCAGGTTGCTGCTGGCCTTCATTGCTCCCAGGATACATGGCTGGCTCATGTTCAGCTTGCTGTCTGCCAAGACACCCCGTGCCTTTTCAGCAAAGCAACTGTCCAGCCAGACAGTGCCCAGCTGGTGCTACTGTTTGGGATTATTCCATCCCAGGTTCAGGACTTGATGTTTATCTCTGCTGAACCTCTGACATCTCTCTATGTGGTGGCTTTTCCTTCCAGCACATCTGCCTCCTCTCCCAGCTTAGGTTTATCCTCAAATTTGGTGACAGTGCATTCGATCCTACCTTCCAGATCATTTATAAAGCTGAATTGCATTGACTCCAGAGGAACTTTATTAATGACCAGCTGCCAGCATGACTTTGAGCCTTTAATGACAGCCCTCTGAGCTCAACACTTTAGTCGGTTTCTCAACCATTTTGTGTTTCATCTCTCCAGTCCATATCTTAATGGCTTGTCAAAAAGGTTTTTGAGAGATGCTGTGTCAAACACCTTGCTAAAATCAAGGTAGATGATATCCACAACTTTCCCCTCATCCACTGAGCAAGTTGGTCAAGCATGACTGACCCTTCATGTTGACTTTTCACAGTCAGCTTCTTGTCATTTGTGTGCCTGGAAATAGCTTTTGTAAGGGCCTGTCCATAGTTTTCTCAGGGACTGAAACAAGGCTGACTAGTTTGTGGATTCCTGGATCTTCCTTTTTTTCCCTTTTTGTAGGTGGACATAGTATTTGTCCTTCCAACAGTCTTCAGACTGGAAGACCTCTCTCTACACAAAGCTGTTTACTCTTTGTTTTTCACTTTCCCTGCATGGGGGAATAATGTGGTTGACACCAAATTGCTTAAAGCACTATGGATGACAACATGCAAAGAACAGAAGGTCCTTTTGTGTAGTGATAGCAGTCCAAATTAGTTAAAAAGGACAAATTCTGGGCTGTAAATGACAATGGTTCATGGTGACATCTAGTCTAGATCTAGAGATGCTGTTGTTGATGGTGGAATAATCCTGTCTGCAGATCTAGGTGAAGTAAAGTGCAGTTCTGTGTAGCATAAGCCATTATTAATATTATTCTTGCAAGTTTTATTTAGCAAGGACCAGTCTTTGGTCTAGCACGCATTCAGCAGTCAAGACTTTGGCCTCTCAGCCAGTATCTGGAAGCCAGGTTTCTCCAAGAAGGAGTGAGCTTGGTTTCACTATTGTGATATTTCATGCTGGTGTCTGGTACCATGAGGGGGGTCATTAGATGGAGCTGTCACCACCTGAGAGGTGGATAGAGTTCTTTTAGAGGTCAATTATTAGCTGAAAGGTCTGTGTAAAGTTTGCACAGACCAGCATAGTAAGTGGACTGATGTTTATATCAATAATTATAGATAGCAATATGTGTTTAGGCAGTACAGTTACTCAGCACGATTACAGCAGCTGTACAGCAACATACACTCTCACACCTGTATGCTTCTTTCATGTTGCAAAACAAGCTACATATCTTTAGCTCAGACTTTCCGGCTTTGAAATACTAGGAGTTATCCAATGATACCATAGTATTTGCATTGGAACCTGCTACTTCTACATATTAATAACCACCACATTGACTAAGCTAGGAAATATGTGCTCTCCACTACCAAAGGATGGGGTTTTCTGCTCCAGCTCAACAACTGACCTATGTCCTTCATACATCGGCTGTTGGTGGCTTATGATCTGGCTTCTGAGAAGAGTCAGAGGAGAATAGCAAGGGCTGAATGGGAAATTATAGAAAGACTGGGGAGGTTCACACGAGGCCTCTGAACAGTACTACCCTCCTAGGCAGTGATTTGCCAATGCACAGCTGCACATGGGTGTCCTTCTTCCACACCTATGGATTCAAATTTTAAGGTGTAATTGTAATTACAGTTGTAATTGTAAGGCAATTGATATGACATTGCTTAACACTGTTATAAATATTCACAGACCAGGTAGCTGTGTGCTGTGTTAGACTTCTTGTATCTTTACTAATGAATCATATTCTCAAGTCTACCCTGTAGGAGTGTGGAAACCTGGCATCCACCCAGGCTCTGTTAATACAAACCCCAAGTTATTTCAAGATCATAAGAAAGAAAGTGTGCTCTTTTTTTCTTCCTTTTCCAGTCTTTTTTCTTTTTTTTTTTTTTTTCACAAGAATTACCCATTTCTGGTCTGGCTGGAAAGGGTCAATAGAAAACAAGATATCACTGAAACATGTCATTGCTGCACCCATGGTCAGTATTACATGTGTATACTTTAATAGTCTGCTGAGTTTAAATAAATATGCAGAACTCCTTTTTTTGGCCCAGCAAAAAGTGACAGCTGTTTGTGCTGGTGTTTCCCTTGTGCTGTGGGCTGCCTGCTGGCATTGCAGAGGTAGAACTGTTAGGGGTGTCATTTTCTTGAAACACTTTATCATGCCTCCCCACGAGCCCTCCCTCCGTCTGCCTGCTTACAGGTTTTCAATGAAAGGCCCTGTTCACACATGCGGCAACTCGAATTATCTCTAAATAAACTAGTATATGTGGAGAGTAATTCATGAGCACTTCCAGCGTGATGATAAATGTCAGGCAGGGCCAGTGCGTACAAGGTGGTGCCTCAGGGATGTGTCTCCATCAAGTTCTGCAAAGATACTCTAGAAGGGTGTGGAAACATGACCTTAAAATAAGAGCTGTGTCTTTTGGAGCTTTAGAGACCAGGCTCTAAGTGACAGACATGCAGTATTTGATCTGTCACGTCTTCTTTAATATTGTCTCCAGAACTTGACAGGTACTTCAGGTTTTCCCCCTGATTTGTCCCTGTGTGACTACCAATCTGCTTTCTGAAAAACAGTCATCTTAGCCCTTAAAAGACATCTTAAACAGTCGGTTCTGATAAATACTAACAATAAACTCTAGGAATTTATGTACTGTCCCGCTACTTTCCAGCCCTTGCAGACATGATTCTTGAACTGCAGTTGAGCTTTGGCTGAACATAGGCCATTCTTCTGCAATGATCAAGAGAGAGAGGAAAAGCCTGCAAATGCAAGAGCCATAGGAGGTTGTGGCCAGGTTTATCCCAACAGGTTAAACAGGGACAAGGCATAGCCCTGAGCACTGGTGTATACCTGTCCACACTGTAAGTTGTTAGCACAGCTCCAGCCCACACAGGCTAGTGCTTCTCCAGACAACGCCTGGGCACCGTCTGGGGACTTGGACTGGCCAGGGGCCATCCCCAGTAGTAACTTGGCTGCAGGCACCTTGTTCTGGGAGGTGAAAGGGCTTAGCTGTCTGGATATGAGCTGCTGGGCAGTTGGCTCCAGTGCCAAGGAACAGTCCCTGGCTTGTCTTATTTACATGTATGGGCAAGATGAAGGCTTTGGGATACAGGAACCTCAGTGGTGAGGTACAACACAGACGAATTTTGCAATTCTGGATGCAATTTTAAAATACATATTTCTGTTGAACTTTCAGGTATTGCTTTCATATACTGTCTCTCTTGAAAACCCTGCACTTGCTGAATACCTATTATTGCTCCCATATGCCGAGGAAGGGAAGAAACCCTTCATCTTCAGATCACAGACATAAAATAGTGTGAAAGAAATGTGAAATGACTGGGGAGGAGTTTTGTTCTGGTCTACAGAGAAAGTATAGGAGATTCATAGATTGCGCTGATACAATTAAAAAGCATGCTGTATCTCCCTATTTGTGAGAAGAGGGAGAAGAAACAGAAGGAAAGACATCTCAAAAACATGGAAATACCAAACAGAAATGGTAGTCAATCTGATGTACAGGGTCTTACTTGTCATATAAACATGTCTAGGCTTTGTCTGTACACCTCTGTAACAGTGTCTACTTTTTATTAGGCATAAATTCATAGCAACTCACTGTAGTCAAACTGGTCATACTTGCAGATCCTGTTGAAAAAAATTACTCTTTTTTTTGCTCTTAAAATCCCGGCTGAAATTGATAAAAATAAATAAGTAGTCTTGCCTCTAAGGAATGATGTTCCTGGGGAAAAACCTGTATTGTGATCTGAATCAATGCTGCAAAGCTCATCCTGTATAAACCATTAGTCCTGGAATCCAGCACAGCTGAATTATAGATGAAATGTATTTTGGTCCATTACATCAATGTGTTGCTTGTAGTGGGGAACCCAAAACTGGACACAATGCTCCAGATACAATCTTACGAGTGTCAGATAAATCGGAATTATGACTTCTTTCAATTTACACAGTTGCGTCATCATAGAAAGTAGCCTGGTTGGTCAGCCAAGAGATTAACAGCGCTCTGCTTGTCTACACTGACCGTAATAGGTTATCTTCAGAGAAGTTAGCATGCCTTTGGCTAAGGCACTAAGGCTAGAAATATGTCTGACTTGAAGAGTAGAAGGTGGGCCTGGGTCCTATTTGTATACATTGGTACATCTGCATGACCTGTTAAAATGGAGTTCCTCATAGCATAGGGTGCATGGTCAAGAGCAAGCATGTGACAAGATCTAAAGGCAGGAAGGATTTGTCTGGTATCTCAGAGGGCTTAGGGTGTAGGATGGTCCTTTCTCAGTCCTGAATGTTCTTCATACATGGTTCTGTATGCATCCAGGCTTTTGTACCTTCTGCTTTTTAGCAAAATTAGCCTTGAAGGAAGGGCCATGCTACTTGACTCGGGCATCTCACTATAGCTGAACTGCTCTATCTAGTGGATCTGCACAAGGGTTTACAGCATGTTTATGCTGAAGTGAAGAACCATGTGAATAAATTAGCAGCCCTAAAGTGCTGAAACAAACACTTTGGGATGAATTGATGGGATGGGGAAAAAATGCCCCCTCTCCTTGCCCCGCATCACCTCACATCCCATCCTTTGACTATGCTCACCAAGGTGGGTGAAGGGGATCAATAGATGGCAGAGGTTATAAAGCCCTTGTCGTGTTCCCAAGGTCTGAAATCAGTTTAAAAAATGTGTGCAGCCACAAAGCAACCTGAGAGCCTCTCTTCTCAGGCTGGGAGGTCTGAGCACTGCCAAAGGCTTCTGGCCCCTTCTCCCAGCCTGATGCTTTGAAAGAATATCATTTGGCTCCATGATACTGCGGGTCTGTTGACTTGTGCTTGTATGTTTGTGCTTGGATGTGTGCACAACTCAAAAGCAGGTCTGAGGTTAAGTAAAGCCCCTTGCTTGGTGGAGAACCTTGATCAACATGTCACAGAACGTGACGACTTCCATAATGGTTTTTAAAAAATGCATATGGGATTAGCTGCCAGCTTCCAGGGGAGGGATATGCGGTAACCACTTGAAATAACTAACTTCTGTGCTGTACCCTCATCTCCACAGCAGTTTTGAACAAATAGTTTGATTTCTCTATGCCAGCCAGTTGATCTGTAATACTGTGCTATTTATCTGACATCTTTGAGTATTATGTGGCTTATTGAAGGGCTTTTCATGTTGGAGACAATGTGGGCTTTAGGGATAGGTTTTTTTAAATGTTCAAATTGAAAATTAATGCCTTTTTTTTTTCTTCTTTCTCTCTTTATGGACAGATGTTTAATACTTCTGAAAATTTACTCCTTTTATCGTGTCTTAATTCAGGCATCTAAAGCCATGGCCCATTTTGAATTTAGGCCAAACACCCCTGCCATGGCATGACACAGTTTTCGTTTGGTTGGGCACACAGCCTAACTCAGCACAGATGAGTATGGAGGTGAGAGTGATAAAGAGATGGGATGTTACATATTTTGGCTGCAAGGATATAACAAAGTTTTGTCCTGTGTACATTAGTTGCAGCACGCTCAGATGTTCCTCCAAGACAGTGAGTTTTGCCCTTTATGAAAGGCCTGTGTAAGCATGAAATACTGGAAATAAAAAGACAGCTGAAGGCAGTTCTGCAGTCATTATGGACTTTTATTTCAGGAGCAATGCGACTGCTGGGGTCAGTAATAATACCCAGCGTGGTCCTGCTTTTCGTATATGCTAATAAACAAATGTTGGGGTATTTATGTGGCAAGAATACTACTTACGATGCACATCAAAAAGTTTTATTAGGCAGGCAGAAACCCAGAATGATGCCATATCCTGCTTACCACCTTCTAAGGGCACCTCTTCTGTCAACATTTTAGTAATTTGCCAACAGTCTCATTTGCTACATCCTTTTCAGTAATATACCTCTGCTACACATCTTGAAAGAGTTTAGAGTTGAAGTAAAACTGGTTCTCCCATCCCCACTGGACTTCAGTGCAAATGAGAATGAGAATCAGGTAAAAGGCTTATGAAAACAACTATTTTTGGCTCAGCCCAGATAGGACAACAGCTCCGTTCTTCCGCTCTGATATTCAGTCAGTGTGACTCATCTGTAAAGGACTTTCTGGCCCATTTTCTTTAAAAATGTGCTCTATCCAGAGAACCGACTGAGGCTTTCTAAAACTGGAAACACTGAAAAAGAACAACTTGCTCATTTGTTGGGTGTTGGTTGATCTTTTCTACACCATCTCAGCTCAAAAGGTTGAATATGTGCTGTCTTAAGCAGCGAGGTGTTTTCAACCGAAAGAGTTTTTATGGACTTTTTTTCTTTCTGGAGGAAGGGAATAATGGAGAGAACAGGTTTCAAGGCTCCTGTGGAGAGTAAGGTCAGGTGTCCTTAAAGACTGAGTAGGTGATGGCTGCTTCAGAGCAGAAGGAGTTAGAAAAACTGGAAGAGGCCACTGTGAATGTCACCCTGGCCTCTGGTCATACCTAGCTAACCTCTGGTTTCAGAGGATTTTCCAGGTCTTTGGGATTCCCAAAGCATGAGGACTGTTGCCAAACTTTGAGCGTGCCATGACTAATACAAATGTGACACTCAGTAGAGAGCCTGGAGACACTTCCTCCTTGAGTTCCCCCATTATCTAGCATCCAGGAATGCCACTTGTCCCCAAACCGGGGAAAAGTGAAAAATGTTTTCTTCAGTCACTCAAATTCCAGAAAGAAAAATATGTTTGAGAGCAATGGTTAGGGAGAACTCAGACTAGTCGTCCTCCTAGTGAGGATATGGCCCTTCCTTTTCACTTGTGTATTTTCCCTGAAGATATAATCTTAGGCCGCAGTTGGACAAGATAAGCAGTTACTTAGTGTAAAGCTGTTAATAATTTCTCTCTTAAGGGCTTTAAGTACCAGGTTGAATTAGGACTTTAGAAAGGTAGGTGAAAGCTCCCTTTCCCAAGAGGAGTTTCCATGCATGGATTCTGGAAGCTATCTGACGTGGGCATCAGTGACCTGCTTTGTTAGCTATACATGAAATCTGGCTCTGCTGAAATCAGCAGCAAAAATGCCATTGATTTTAAGAGATCTGAATGTCATCCCCAGTACATTCATTTGCATATTTTTTTCTTTCCTATAGGTATGTAGGTGTGGAGGACTTGTGGAAAATATTGATAAGATCAAGACACCCTTACCATTATGGCAAGGGATGGGCAGATGTCACTGTGGGAAGACACATTTAGAGTTTTGCCTGGCACTTTGAAATGCTTTTAATTTTTTCCTACCTGCCTTGCTTCACCTTTCCAGGTTAAACTTGTGCATGAATGACAGGTCTTATTATTTTGAGTGTTCTGTGTTTTTCTTCGTTATTTAGATACTGAACTTGCAAAACATTCCTCTTAGCAGGGCAATTCATTCTCAACTGGATATTAATGAGACCAGTCCTCCCTTTCCTGGGAAAGTATGCACCTCTGGTGAGAGAAGCCCACCTTTCACAAACCACAGCTAAAACTTGTTTTTTCAGTGAAACACAAAGCACACAGCTGCTTGCAAATGTCAGTTTTTCTTAGCATGAAGCAAAAATGCATTTTGTAAATGTGGGACACAGACATATTTTGATGTGGGTCTTGAACAGGGCTTCAGTATAGGGGTAGCTCATCTTTAATTTATAGTTACATGCAATCGAGCCATTCCAGGAAAAGACATTTTGTGGTTCTTGGGCCAGGGAAGAAGAAGAAGAAGTATAAAAACCTTCTACCCTAAACAGAAACAGTTATAACATGCAGTACAGACCTATGTTCCCTAAATGAAAACGTAATGTATAGCTCTTGAAATGTTTTTCAGAATTAAAATCTCTGAGAGATTGATGCTAAAACTTTCAGGTATCACCTATTCTTTCCCTGGGAAAAACAGAAACATTCCTGTTTGTTACCTCTGTTACCACAAGAAAGTTAAGTTAAATCCAGTTGGCAGCTGA
>VZTV01107538.1:0-25414 GCA_013400875.1 Anhinga rufa | reverse complement strand
GTTATTTCAATTAAATGAGAGACACACTGCCACCCTTGACCCTAGCTTGAGTGCCCTCAGTCCTCTGCCTTACCAGTCCCTTCTCAGTGGTGGCCCTGTGAAGGCTCCTCTGCAAGCTGTGATCCAGCATGTCCAGTCGGGGAAGCAAGAATCATTCCCTTTCCATCTCTTCAGAGCCATACAGGTCAAATACCACCCTATTTTTTTTTCCTCTCCACTGTGCAAAAAGTGTTTCTTCTTGGATGCAGGCAATTTTGCATCTGCTGAACAGCCTTGTTGAGGCATTTTTCCTTTCCTGTCGCTAAGCATGCACTGAACATCAGGAAACCATTACAGCAAATTGGGAGACTGTATGTGTGTGTACACATAGTGAACACATCACCCAATTCTCTGCAGAAATGTGCAGGGTAAGTTAAAATACCTCCCACACAATATTTGGCTTCAGAAGCTTGGTTCCAAATTGGCCATTACCAAAGTAATGATTTAATCAGTTGTTAACAATCACCGTATTCCCTACCAACTGATGAGCATGCAACCTTGCAATGACTCCCTTGCCACCTCCTCTGTTGCTGTCATCAGAAGAGCTGGCCTTATTTGTGTGGTTTCTATGCACTGCTGCCAGTTCCCAGGGCATTGCATCCAGTGCAGGGAAATCTCTTGCTATCCCCAAGGGGAAGAAACAAAATGGAAACCTCAGGAGCTGTCATTTATGTTAAAAGTTCAGCTTCCAATTAAAGTTGATGCTAGGTTACCTCCTGGGCAACAGAGCTTAGAGAGTGAGGTCTAGCTTTCAAAGGGAATTCATTCTGTTCATACTGATGGCTGTGTCTCAGGCTCAGATGATGCATGCAATGCTTAGAAAGTGCAGAGCTCTAAATACCCCTTGGTGGAGAGAGCCATATTGTCCTGAACCCCATTGACATGGCAGCCTTCCAAGATGTGCATGAGCCTGATCATGTTCCATGTCTTCCTTGCTGGGAGATGTGGAACTTTCTTTAAATCCTTGTCTTGATGGGTAGAAATGAGGGCATAAGAAACATACCAGTGATTTGTGACATTTGTCCTGCCACACTGAGTCTGGAGACATGGGGAATAATTTTGCAATCAGGAGGACTTTTCTAATAAGAGCTACTTTGTAATGACTCCAGCAAAAGGTCATAACATCAGGTAGAAGGAACACTCTGGGATCAGAAAAACCCAGGGCTCTGTGCCTTTTTTTTCTGAATGGTAAAATGAGATTTAGCCCTGAAGGGTTCCCAGTGCCATTGTTAAGGGTCTGTGTCACTAAAGAAGAGTTCTCAGGCTTGGGCTACACAGGTTAATCATCAGTAACTAGCTGCAACATCTCAAGGCATTTGAGACAGTTTTCTTCTCATCAGCTGTAGCTGAGACAGAGAGAACTAACTTAGGGAATGAGTCATCCAAATCATGCGCTCATAACTGGGTGGAGTTGGCATGCTAAAAGCATACCCAGCTGTGGTCGGCAGAAATGAGGAGAAGGGTTTGCTTGCTTTTCCTGTGGTGCTTCCTGAGGCCATCTGCTTCCAGACCTCGTGGAGAAGTGCAGAGGCAGGAGCTTGGCACAGAGAGACAATAGGATAAAGACAGCATGGAGTGACAAACAATGTTTTTGCAAGGACAGCCATTTGGGACACACAAGGATGTGTTCCTTAAAGCACTCTGGTCTGTGTCAAATGTGATGTGAGGTCCTTAGTCCTCATGACTCTTAGTGGTTCTTATGGTACTAAATTGCTTCAGAAATCCTCTACTTTCTTCTCTCACCCAAGAAAGGCCAGTGGGGATGCCTGAGGAGGAGACTGGCTTCTCAGAGCAAGCCATTCCCATTTCAACAGCCTGCAATGGAAGATAGGAGAAGCATCTTCCTTTCCTAAATAGTAATACTGTGCAATAGGATGCGGGCTTGGGCTTGCTCTGAGGTGACAAGGCCCCACCCAACTAAGACATTCAGGTGAGGCAAATAGCCTGAGCACCCAGACTCAGGGCTACGGGATCCCTCTGCATGCAATGCTAAGACAGGGAAGTTGTCAGTGGGGAACTGAACCTGTCCTGAGGTCTGACTGGCCTGCCAGGTCTTCACTGTCTGTGTTGAGAATGGGGGAGGGAGGGTGACAGAAGACCCATGCCCATCCTTCCCTCTCTCTCTCCCTCCCTCCACTCCTCCATTCCTTCATCCATCCATTCTTCTATCCTTCCGTTCTTCTATCCCTCCTTAGTTTGTCATCTCATTCAGTAACTATAGGTAGGTGGAAGGAATCTGACCTATGTGTTTCCACCAGGCCTGGGAACAAATGGATGTGAAACACATCCAAGATGTCTTTGCTGCATTCCTCCCTCCTTTGCTTACTCCCTGCTTTCCTCCTCTTATTTAATACTTGCCAATAGCAAATTACTTTACATACTAATATTGTGTAACAACAGCCAGATCAGATATCTGCACAGTCCTCTCTCCAAGAGTGGCAGATAGGTGAAGAAGGGTAAGAGCAGGGCAAAATTATATGATATTTCTGCCTTATATAACCTCCACATGTTTTCAGCTCAGATATTTCCCATGTTTGATGTGGTTTCCATGGATTTAGTAATTCTCATTGGATTACTGCCTAAGATCTGGACCGCCCTTGAACCCATGGAAAATTTTATGATCCACAACCTCTTGCAACAAGGCGTTCTCCAAGTTCCTTACCCCTCTCTCACATGAAGAGCCACAGCTTTCTGAATACGGTGGCCAGTAGTTTTGATTGATAACTCTGTTTCTTGTATTGGAAGAGGTACTGAACAGCCAGTCCTTTCCTACACTCTACAAGATAATTATGTTCCCATAGACCTTTGTGATATCTCCCCTCAGTTGTCCTTTCTTCCAGCCTAATGAGACCCAGACTACTCAGTGCCCCCTGGACCTCACCCACTTCAGGTATTTGTTCATCTGTGTTGCTCCCCAAACCATTCCCCATTATACTATTTCTATTCTGAGACAAGAAGACCAGGACCACTCATTATATTTAAGATCTGTACAAATCATGAATTTATACAGTGGCATGGTGATGTTATCTAATAATTCCTAGTATCTGATTTACTTTATTGACTGTTACTGACCAGTGAGGTGACATTTTTGTAGAGCAGGCTCTCACAGCCCCAAGACTGTGTCATTTCTGCCCCCATCCACCTTTAGTAATGGTCAGGGTAAAGCTAATAATTCTAATTTAAGAAACTAAAAATGTCGTACCTAGGAACAAGAGTGTCTGCCAGAGACCTCCATAGGGACAAGTCAGAAAATTCAGGGAACAGTGGCCCACAAAGACAGAACAGGACCTTTACTGCAATGTTTGGATCCAGAAAGGTGGTGGCTAGTGACCTGACACAGTCTGCTGAGCAGCTGGGCCAGTACAACACGTAAACAATTTGATCAGCACCTGTTTTACTGAAAATGAATAACAAAACCTTAATAAATCAACAATTACTTATTGCTGTATTTGGGATAATAAATTCTTTAGTTTATCAGTAGCTTGTGGCTTCCATAGCATGTTCTTTGAACAGTTTGCCTTTCAGTTACATCCCCTTTCTCTCCTGAACAATAAATTAGCATTCATTTTACTTTTAAAGGAAAAGAGGGGAAAAAGAGGATATATTACAAATTTTTCAAAGCAAAAAGGAAAATGCAACATATTTTTGACATATATCTTAAAATAATATGAGGATAACTTTCTCCATATGTTAGATGCCTATGCATAAATAATAAATGACGTTATGTTATTTACAGTGTTACACAATAAACTGAGAGTCTCATTTAACACATAATTCATAAAGACAGTAAATGATGAAAACATCCAAGTATGTACAAGATGTATTTACAATAGAATAGAGAATTACAAATGATGATAATTGGCCATGTTCTTTGTCTGCCCTTCTCTGCAGCATTTCATAGGTGCTTTTTTTGTTTCTTACTAAAAGTAAGTCCCAGCTGATCGTAAGTAGCCACACTGCAGGTCCAAGAAGTGTTCAACAGGCTGAGAAGTGTGTCCTTTGAGGGGATACAAGTTTGCTATCCTGGATGCTCAGGAAACAGCTTGCAATGTGTGTGAGACAAGCAGGGAGATGCAGCGTTGTTTTGGAGGACAGGAAAGATAAGGAGCTTTCCTGTTTCCCTGATAAAGGCAGTGATTGATCTCTTAAACCTGGGGGTATTGGGGTGGCTCAAGTGAGGAAGGGAATAGCTGGGCCAAGAGGACGGAGTAGGTTTTTCTCTGTTACATGAGAACCTCTGTGGAGCTGTAATGATTTACACCAGCTGAACAGGCAGGCTGTACCAGGTTGTGCACAACATATTCCAGCTATACATCCCTGAAGGAAGCCTTTTATCCTGGAATAATTCCTGCATATAAACACATACACAGGGAAAACTTACAGCTCAAGTTAAATGACATGGAAAGAAACCAGGACAATCTGAACAACTCTGCCACCACTGGAATATTTCCCCCCTCTTCAAAGTATGCTTCTCCTTGCCATGACTTCAGACAAAAATTGGCAAGGGTTACAGTTATGGCCCAAGGGTGTTGGGACTGCCTAGCTCAGAGGTCTGGGTAGTGAAGCGAATATCCCCAACAGGGGAGCTGGCCTTTCCTGTAGGCACTTGCTGGCTCTGCTCCATGCTGCTGCAGACTCCAGCCCCTTGGCCAGCAGGAGCTGGCTGCAGCCTGCCAGCAGAACCTGTGGCCATGTAGACTTGCTAACTTCAGGGTTTGGACTTGACTGATGGAGAGCACCCTCACAATGTGCTAAAACCAAGTCCAGAGGTGAGGGGCCATGTCCTGCTCCCACTTCTGTGAGTGCCAAGCCAGGGCAACTCCCACAACTTGCTGTTGCATGAATTGTGCTGTAAGGCTGGGTTCTCCCCAAAGACCTAAGGGCTTAAGCAGCCATATCCCCAATTGTATTTTCTTGTTCTTAGGTCCATGTGAAGTCCCCAGCCTAATTTCATGTTTACCCTAAAACACACTACTATATGTACCAGGGGGAGGAGGAGCAGGGACTGCATACCACTTTTACTTTGAGGCACTGCAACAGAGAAGGTGTAACATTTTCCCCTAGATCCACACTGAATAAATCTCACATGTACAGCTCCCAAGCATGCAATGGCTCCTTTGTTTTATACTGGCCCTATAATCAGTGTTATAAGCCAATAATTTACTCCACTTCAAGGCAAGTTCCCTTTCCACTCTGATTAATCTGTCTGGGCTGCCACAGACACTTCAATGAGAGCTGGCCTTGTGGGTGATCTGTATTGGAGGAGATAACAGAAGACCTGTGTTATAGTCTCTATTCTGCTACTAAGATGGGTGATTCTGGGGCAAATCTCTTGTTCCTCTGCCATCATTTTTCTGTCTTGTCTGTCCTGTAAGATCTTCTCAGTATCAGAGACCTTACTGAAAGGACAGATTTTCAAGTGCCTCTGGAAATTCAGCGGTGCAAATCCTTTAGAAACTGGTGGTCTGCATCTGGAAAGCCCACCTGGCCCTCTGTACTACTGAGTTGCAGAGTTACTGGGGAGGTGGATGTTCTGCTGCATGGGATTGCAGATAAATAGGCATGATTAAATGGATGAAAATGAGTGTATGGTATCTAGAATTTGCAGAGAGCTTTTGTTTTGGTCTGCAAAGGCAAAGTATGTTCAAGTAAGTGCCAGCTAGGGAAAAAATGGCAAAGAGGACTTAAGTCTAGACAGTACGTATTTGACAAACTTTGCCATCTCCCATAGACTTCTCAAATAAGCAGTGCTATTTCAGCTACCATGTAGCCCAAAGCTGTGCTAGTTTCCTAGCCTTTTGCTTCTACCACCAACATCCTAGCGTACAACATTGTCATCATCTTCATCCTATATTTAGTTTGTTTGTTCTTTTTCCGCTGAATCTGGTGGTCAGGTAGACTCACCCATGTTCTTACTAAAGTGATGTGGTTGATTTATACAGTGAGCAACTCACTGATTTTCATAATCCTGATAAACAACTTAATTTACTAGACTTTGCTTTCAGGTCTCAAATCAATAGGACACCTTGTTCAGCAAAACTCTTACGTGCACGCTTAACTTTATGCATGCGTTGGATGCATCAGTAGGAGTCTAGCACATGCTGAAGATAACTTTTGCTGGGATTAGCATAAGCTTATGCTTGAACAATTTACTGAGTTGGGACTTTAGTTCCTCAGGTTTACATCTCACAAAATTTCCTTGACTTATTATCTTCATTTAACTGGGACCAGGATGTGGCCCAAAGGATGAGTATAGTTTGCCTGAAATTGTTTTTCTCTTGACATTTAGAGT
Source organism: Anhinga rufa (assembly GCA_013400875.1). Lineage (NCBI taxonomy): Eukaryota > Metazoa > Chordata > Aves > Suliformes > Anhingidae > Anhinga > Anhinga rufa. The sequence goes on along the minus strand of VZTV01107538.1, from coordinate 19,083 downwards.
CCAGTAATACCTATAGAACATATGTTCTCATTTTCAGAATCCCCAGAGTCTAGGAAAAACATTTGTTTTCCACATCAGTCCTGAGTCTATGCTGTGCCAAATGAACACACAACAAAAATCAAAAGAAGAGAAGAGACAGAGTGACCCTGACTAAACTGATAGGAATTCAGCGCAAAAGAGGCCATTTTCTTCTGTCTGAATGGATGCAACCGCTCCAGCACTGACAGCATCCTTGCTCATTCCTAGTCAAAGACTTAAAGGCCATCACTGGCTATTTAAACACTGATATCAAACAGCCTCACACACTATGGCTGTAACCCACATGGTGTGCTTGCCTTCATGAATAGGCTTTGCATTGGCCTTGCCTCTCTCACCCCAAATAATGGAGTCAATAAAGATGAGTAGAAATGAACTCCATATTTCTGCTATGTCCTTCCTACTTGCCTATACTTTTTAACCATTCAGCACTCTAACAAGGTATTGCTAGAAGCTTGTCAGGTTTCTTTCTGAGGAGGAGAAGAAAGGGAATAAAATTGAGGGGAAACAAAAGGATAAATAATCTATTAGAAATCAACATTAGAAAATAGAAGTGAAAACTGATTGCACGTTTATTAGTGGCATTTGTTTTCCAGCTACATCTCTTTCTTGCTTGGTTACAGATATCTGCTATTATATTTGCCCCATTAACTTAAACTGATATAAATATTTTTTCTTTTTTTTTTTTTCTTTTTTTTCCTTTTTTTAAATAGAGTATTGGGTTCAAATCCTCAGCTAACCTAAACCCATTTTCTAAGGGATAACTAGAACAACTAATATCTGGAAAATGATGAAGTGGCAGCTCCTAGTGATTAAAAGCTGACTGCTGATTAATAATATATTTGGTTTAAAATCACAGTATTATTTTCATTCTATAAGTAACATTATTTAATGCAGGTTGGATTTTTTTTTTTGTTATCCTGTTGTAATTAATTGTAGCAAGCTGTTGGTTCTACTATTGTCCCAGTGCTCAAAGAAGCAAACCTTTTGGCTGGCAGAGAGCAGACAAAACTCATTTCATACAGGGAAAGCAAATAAAACTTCTTATAGAAGATTTTTTTTTTCCATGTTTTTTTTCTCTTTTTTTTCTCTGTGTGTGTGCGTGTGTTTGTGTTTATGTTTCTGGTAGGGCGGGAGTACCATTACAGGGCTTTTTGATCTGGGGATTCTACAACAAGTGACCAGAGGGACTTCTGCAATTCTTGCAAATCATACATCCAGTCATTATAATGCCGTGCACAAAAAAGCCAGGACAACTGAAGGCTAGAATGTTTTGCAAAATACTATGGGACAGCAATCATAGTAACTGTACAAAACTTGCTCTCAACGTAACATAACATAAAGGCACCATTGATATCTTTCCCCATTTTTGAAATACTGTAAAAAATTGCTACATATGGCACATAACACATTTGTATATACGTATATTTAATTTATAAAAGTTTTTTTTTCCTCTCCTGTTTTTTATCAGTGGAATTGCTAAAATAAAATAAATTGTTTAATTTAAAGGTGGAATACTTCATTATATAAAATAAAGTTTTACATGTGAATCTATGTGTTTTATGTTTTATACAGCAATAGGGTCTTGGTTAGCTATCACACTGGACAACCTTGCTTGTAACTCTTCCGGTGTGGAGAAGCGATTTGCTGGGTTAGTCCTACTCTCAGCCAGCCGGTAGGCAGTAGCCGGCTCCAGACTGGTTGCCATGGGGTTTGATATGCTCAGGAATGGTGTATCCTCACCTATTCTTTCATCTTCGGTTTCAGTCTCAGAGCTGCTGCTCTCAGACCTTGTGTCAGAGTCCACTTCCACCCTGCTGGAAATGTGGCCATTGGGCTTTGTTCTTTTGACCCTCCGGCTGTTGGTAAGTTTCTTTGGAGGCTCCTGTGCTGGTTCGTACTCCTGTGTGGTCTCATACTCTTCATCCTCCACTATCCGCAAAGGACTTGGTGGCAGGCTGTTGCTCTCATGGGCAGAATTGTGGTGAAAGGAGTTGAACTGCTGAAGGTGGTGGTCGTACTTCTCACGTAGCCGTGGCGGGGTCACCAGGAGAAGTGGTCTCTCCTCTTCTACAAAGGGACTCACTGCCACCGAAGGGATGGAGGCCGTCAAGCTGGAAGCTGGTGGCGACATTTTGGGCGGGGGGGACTTGGGAGAAGTTGGAGTGTGGAAATCAACAGGTGACATGCGAGCTGGTGTGGTCATAGCTGAGACATACCTAAAGAAAAGAGATGGGGAAAGGTTGCGAGCACAGGAGCGGTGGTACACAGCTGCTCAGGCGGGCTGGGAAGGGAAAGGCAGGGATCCTTTAAGATCCTTAGCATCCTCACACAGGGATACCAGGGAAACTTTCCTGTTGCTATTAATCCTATAAAACTGCTGACTTCTGGGACTCTGGGCAAAAACATTTGAGAGCAGGAGGAGCATGAGAAAGCCCCCAGGTCTCTTCGCCTCAGAAGAGCAATGGAGATGGTGTAAATTATTTGCCAGAATAAATTCCTGGAATGAATCCAGGAATGGGATTCAGAGACTGGGGGGCTGCCAGAAACAAAATGCATTTGTAAGTATTTTCTCAAAATGGAAAAGGCTGCTGCACTTCTGGCAGGATTTGACCAGAACCTGGGGTGCACACAAACAGACAGGAGGAGAGAAAGAAAGGGAACTGAGGGACAGTCCTCTTGGGCCTTCACCCTCTTCTGGCAACCACACTGTCTCAGGCTAAGGAGGAAAGCAAAGTTTGGACAAAATCTGGATTCTGCTAATTTTAATCACTGGGGGTAGTCAGAGGAGGATTTGCAGCACTGTTCCAGCAGCTTTGTACTGCTCTACTCCTTGGGTGCTAGTTAACCTGGCTTGCAGGTCTATCTGCAAAGAAACATGAAGCATTATTTGTCCTCATGTGGGAACAAATGCTGACAGAGAGGACTGTCTGGCCTAGAGTTCATGATTGTGCTGCAAAATTTGCCCCTATTCCTTTACAAGTTTCTGTGGGAAGGGTAGTGGTCAATGGTGATTTCTGAAAATGAAGCTCAGGTGCCAGTACAGAGCTTGTCCCAAAGGAACAAATGTGAGGGTCTCAGCTGGTTTGAATCAGTGGAGTTCCATGAGATGCTATGAGGTCATGCAGATTCATGCCAGGGGAGGATCTGCCTGAAACCTCTTGATCAAAGGCACAGTGCCCAGCATGACATTTTGCATAGTGTGGCTTTGATATTGTTCTTATCCTAAGTTCATCTGCCTGAATTTCATCTGTGTCCAGATTTAAAATCTTTCTAAGCTCCACGTCTTACACAGGCTCATTGAGACAAGTTATATGGCTATGACTGATGAAGTTATCTAGTTTTTCATTAGTGATTTATTTATCTGAATCTGAAATTACCAAAATAAATCTGAATCCAAAATTCTTATCCAATCTATGACTCAGTTGCAAATATTACACTTGATTAAAACAGAGTTATTGGATAAAAGAGAAATGGGGACAGATCCTGAACTGATGTGTAGTAGAGTAAATTGGTTTCAGTAGAGGCACATTGATTTAAATCAACTGAGGAATTGGGAAAGAAAAACAAAACTGGAGTTATGAATGGGAATTAATCAAGTTGGTTGCTAGTGAGAGTAGAGGGCAAATAATAGGTCTGTGCATTGGATGAATGAAATAATTCTTTATTTTTCCTTCCATGAGTGAACTTTTCATCCCTTTCATATTTTCAAATAGGCATTGTCTGAAAACCTGAAGCCTTTCTACTTCCCCAGCTGGTACACTGTTGGGTGTACATCTTTTTGACACACTGGATTTTAGCTAAACTGGTTCAGTTAACGCGCTAAGTTAGCTAAATGTGTTCAGTGTATTATGCACACTTCCATCAGTGTCAAGTTACTCACACTGGGGTGTTTTGCATTCACACGTTTCTGGTGTATTCCCCCACACCATAATGGGACAGTGCTAACAAGCTGCTGTCCATGAGCTGAGGCAAAGGAGCTGAACACATACAGCTCTAGTCCATCCTGAAAAGGCTAGAAGGCAATAGATTGACCCAGCTTCACAGCCAACAAGAGTTAAAACATGCTGACTCAGTGAAAGGGGATCACAGTGTGTCCACAGCCATCCAACAAGCATTAACTAGTTAAATGCTGTCAAGTTCATCACATAGTCTAGCCTTTTGTGCAGAGATGGTGGTTTTTGATATTGTCTCCTGTAAGATGGCTAGGGACTTTCTAAAATATATGTGCTTGGATCCTCTGCTCATGTAAATGGGTGTCAGGGCATGGGATCCAACAAAGGGATATATCCTGAAATCAAATTCCATGGTAAATAACAGATAACTTTGTTATAAGGAGAGAACCAGTTCACTATGCTTAGTGGTCCTACTGGCCTTATTCAGAGACCCCTCAGCTATGGTGACTTATTCTGCTGCCAAGCAGTTCTTTGTGTAGCAAAGGGAGTACCACAGAAATGGCTTTTGCTGTACTTGCACATTCATTTTTCTGGAAACCTCAATTTGTCTCCTACACAACCCTGTCTATTTGGGGATTGCCTGGCTGCATTTTTGACATCATGGACATCCCATGAGATCAAATCCCTAGTGATTTCACAATGCTCAGGGAATTGTTCCTGTAACCTTTTGTTTTTCTTTTCTTCTGCCTCTGATTGTTGGGAACAAAGCTCTCTTTAAATGTCTTGTTTCTCCTCAGTCTTTCTTTTGCTACTCTGGGGCCATTCCATGCTCTTCAGATAAAATCCTAGCCTAAAGCTGAGCAGACTTTTGCAGTAAAAGTTTTCTTGCAACCAATGCATTTCCAGGCAGACCTTACATACTGATGAATCAGGTTTTTCAGAGAAAAAAATACTTTGTTGGAAAATTCCTGGCCAGCTTTTCTTCTAACTGCTCTTGATTTAATAATGACCTGGGTTCTTCTGGCTTGCACTTTGTGTTCCTTGCTTTTATTTAATAAAGTGTCAAGGGGATAAAGTATGAAGTTTAATAAAGCGTGAAGGAGATAGAGGGTTTAGGAGCTGAAAGAAAGTAGGTGGTGGCAGAATACCTATACTGCTTAGGAGCCCTTATAGCCCTTCTCCTGTGGTTCAAGACATTGCTTTCTACCCACCTTTTGTGTCTCACAAAATCCCTCAGTTTTCTTGCTAGCTTCTAACAAACTGATAATTAGACAAAGATCCATTTTTACTTTAGAATGGAAATTTCTGACAAATTACCTCAGTGGAGCTTATTCAATGTGAACTTCTGGCTATCAGGAATAAATCCAACAGAGGCAAGAAGGGAAGGAATACTTTTAGTAGACTTCAAACTACTACCAAGCTCTCCACCTTTACAAATAGGGACATGTATGCTTTACATGAAGAGCTGCACTGTTCAGTGTCCTCCTGTGCTCCCAAGCTTTGAAACCATCTGGGAACACCAGGCCTTGTCAGCTCAAAGCAATGATGTGGCGTGTCCTACCTTTCACTGTGAGGAGAGTCTTGGTAGGAGTCAGGGGTCTCTCTTGCATGCCGGAGGAAGCTGTTGCCTTCCCGTGGCCCACTGATACCATTGAGGCGGCCCCGGTGCCCCGCTGGGCTGGTATGCCTACTGTTCTCCATGGAGGAGCTGACGAGCACTGAGTGGCTTTCGGAGATGATACTTTCAGTGTGGCCATTACTCCAGCTGGAAAGCAGCAACCAGGAAAGGAAAAGAAGGGGGGGAGTGTGAGAGGGTGCTTCAGTGGCAAACACAGAGGAGCAGAAATTTAGCGAGGGCTAAAGGAAAGGCTCTCTTGCCACTCAGGATGTGCAGCATAACCTTCAGGTTGGTAACTGGGGCTGCAGAGTTTTGTGAACTGTATGAATCCACATGCATCAAGATGATTTTGCATGTGTGGATAAAAGGAGGGGTATGGAGGGCTTTCCAGTGACCAGGACTGTCACTGATTTTAGCAATCTTCATATCCTAGAATTGTAACAGTATTGGAATGCCATTCAGTCAGTAAAGCCCTTTGTAAATTCCTGGAAAGATAATTAGTTAGGTGACATGATATTAAATATTAATATTAAATAGTAAATAGTAAATATTAAATATTAACATGAAAACACTATGAAAGGACCATAGATTTTTCTGGATTTGTTTTTTTACACATCTTTTCAGTTTTGAAACAGCAACAGATCAGCTATTATAGGTGCTGTTTGCCTTCCCCTTCCAGTACCTGTGGCTGGGTGTCTGGGTGACTGTCACAGAGTGATGTGTTGTTGAGGTGTAGTGGCTCGTAGAAAATGAGGTCTCTGTTTCTCGCTCGAGGACACGCTCACTGGAGATTATGTTTTTTGAAACATACTGCTGAAAAAACCCAGACAAACCTCAGGTTTACAAACTGTAATTCACAGCACATTTGCAGACATAATTTCCAATCCTTCCTCACCAAGTTGCAGCTTTTTACATGTGCCAAAGCACAAACTTTGTCACTTAAATACAGGCAGAAACCACACTGACACACTTGAGCACATTCATGTACACCTTTGCATACATACCCCATCTGAACTCAAAATAGGAGGAAACAAATGAGGAAATTAGTAAAGGCCTGCATCCCAGTCAGGCTATAATCAACATACATGAGGAAAAGGTTCTTCACTGAGAGGATGGTTGGTCACTGGAACAGGCTTGCCACAGCACCAAGCCTGCCGGAGTTCAAGAAGCATCTGGAGGACACTCTTAAGTCATACGGCTTAGTTTTAGGTAGTCCTGTGAGGATCAGCGAGCTTTACTCAGTGGTGCTTATTGGTTCCTTCCAACTTGAGATATTCTATGATTCTAGATGTATTTAACAAGGGAATGAGAAGCCTTCATGGACAGAGACCTGGAAAGGTAACCCTCCCTTTACTACCAGACACATCAAAAATACTAATTTCTGATGGAGAAGACAGCAGTAGTTAGCAGTAGCAATTGTTCACTACAGGATAAGAATTTGGGTAGCAAATGGCTATTTTCAGTGCCCATGGATGCAGAATGAGGGCAGCATAGATGCAGTATGGATGCAGCATGAGCATCAGGGGACGATCTGCAGAATGGGCCAAAGCCTCCTGAGATGGGGCTGGAGGTGTGCAGTGCCTAACCTCATGCACAACTTTCATCTGGAGACCCTTCAATGCTGTTGCTGGTAGGACTCTCCATTCTCCTCAGTGGGGGCTCCTGGTTTCCCTTCTCTTAATAATCCAACCATGGATTTAGGTCTTCTGAGGGGAAATATTGAAAGCTGAGCTCTTCTGAAAAGATGTCTTGGCCTTAACCATGGTTAGTGGGAGTGCTGCTGTTGACTTACCAGAGCCAGGCCTCACCCCTGCAATGAGCTGTCATGAATATGTACAGCAATGGTGGAACAGGAAAGCAGGGATGGCTCAAGGTGACAGGTAGCCGGCATTCCCTATGGGCACCAGGCTTCCCTGGGAAAGGGAGGAGAGGAGGAAGCGGCTACAGGCAGTGTGAGCCCTGGCCTCTAAGCCCAAGTGGCTTGGCCAAGGGGTTAGTTGAAAAGTAACTCTCTGCTCTGCTCTGACAAATGGCTGGGGGATGCTGGTGGAGTATCTGCCCCAGCCCCATCTCCCCAGCCACTGCTACTGTCCAGGTGAGATCTTCATTCAGACTTTTACCCCTGTTCATAAATGTCACATTCCTGATCCTAGGTGGCTGTCCCTACTCCCCAACCAATTCCTAGGCCAGGGGCAGTAGGAAGAGCAATACATATGTGTTTGAAGAAATTGATCCCTACAGCACTTAGCCCTGCCGTAGAGCCATCAGTGGTTGTTTGTTTGTTTTTTGTTTGTTTGTTTGTTTTTTCTGAGGTGTTTTTCTTGCTTTTGGTGTCCTAGATCCACAGGCACAGCTGCAGCACTGCACCATGCCCCAGTAAACAGGCTATCTGCAGGAACATATCTCAGTTTACTGCACATTTTTTGCAAAGTCCCTAATTGTTTCTGAGTGGAGAAAGCCAAGAGGATTCAGTCACAAGCCTGCGGCAGGTAGAATTTTAAAGGCTGTGGGGCAAGCTTTGCTGTGACACTGGCAGCCTAGGCTGAAACTTGGGCAGTAAAACCTACATTCACCAGCTGGACGTTATCCGGTGGTGGGTTGGGGTGATGTGGCCCATTGGCCATGTTCATCACATTGTTCCTTTCTGAGCGCAGGCTCTGCCGAAGGCGGTCATGCAACTTCTTCCTCTGCTTCCTGTGCACAAAACATGGAAATGATCTTAATAGACAAAGGGAAAGCAGCTGCACCTTTCAGCATGTTGGTGATGATGATAGTACTATAGCATCACATTTTTTGTGAGCACTTTCCCCCCCATTGCAAGATCTCAGAGTGACTCTGAAGACCATAGGTCTGATTGTAGCTGGAGCTGTGGGGACCTGCAGAGGGGGAAGGATGTGAACCCTTCCAAGAGTCAGCAGGCCACAGAGGGATGGGAAGAAGTCTGAGGAAGAGGGAAGTCATTTCTAAGCCACATTCCATCTCAGAAGCGGCTTTTTCTGCACTCAGAAGGGAGGGGGGAGGGATTTTATCCCAGCCACGACCAGGTTTCTGACAGCCCACCAGGTTACGCTTCTCCATTCACCATAGGGATCTGAGGTGGCCTCGCCTTGGGGCTTGCTTGTGGCCATTAGAAAACAAGGCCCATTTCACAATCTTTGTGATCTGGCAGCTATGCTTTTTTTTGTGGGATTTGTCCCTTACCTCAACAGTGCACTCCAAATACATAAATGTGTTAAAGAACTGAAGGGTGTAGAGGAAGCCCCAGAAATCCAAAGTGAGTGAGTGTGTGAGGTATGCCTGAGCCTGCAGCCGTTCTGGCAGCTCTGGGAGGTTTTGTTACACACCATTAGATTAAGTCTGGAACCTAATGATTACCAGGTGGATACCAGGGCTGCTAATGTATTCATTGATAGAACTGTCCGTCAATCACATGTACTAATGGCATGGTCTCTGGCTGACTTGGATGCTTCTACTGTGCCCTGTCCTCAGCTGCTCCTTCCCCAGTTGCTAATCCTTCCAGCTCTCCTCAAGAGATGTTTTCAGGAGATCATTACAAGCTGTCAGTAACAAAACTTGCAGCATAGTAAAACCTGGCGCTGTGAAGGCCATGCAGAATGCACTAAATAGAACACCAAAATAAATAACTAGGGAAAGAGCTATTCAATTTCAGGATTAATTTATGAATATTCCCCAGTTTTGTCTGATTATACTGGAGAACTTCCACCATCCTGCCACAGAATCCAGGGAAATGAAGGGAGGATGCAGGCTCCAATGCACTGCAGAGTGCATATGACCTTGGCTGTGGCAAGAGCTATAATACACAATTCCCTAAGCTGTATGCAGAAGTGCAGATAGTTTTGGCAGGGACGGACAGTGTAAGATATAACCATTTTCAATCCTGTTTTGAACTCAGGGGGACTGTATCGAGCTTTCCAAAAAGGAGGGGGGAGAGAAAACAATAAATATGTTGAAGCTTGACAGCCAGGGAAGCTTAAAGACAAAGAAAACATGACTTGACACACTGCATTTTACATATTTTCTCTGTGTGTATGTGCCTGGATAGTGAAAGATGTTTAATTTATGTCACTCTACATGAATAGTATAAGCAGACACAGCTGCCTTGGAAATGCTCCTGTCTCAGCAGGACATAGTCCCTGACCCATGTGGGCTTTGTGTTTGGAGGATAATCAAGCATCCTCTGAGGACACACGGGTGGTTAAGGTGGGTGGAGAGTGCAGTGCCAGGAGATACCTGAGCAGCTACGCAAAGACCTGCCTGGGCTGAGAAGCAACATAGACAAAGGTTTAACCTGATTTCACAGCACCACTTCATGAGACCTTAGAGACCCTGGGAGCTGAGTACAACCTGAATCCCCATAGATGGTAGAGAAACTGGGTTCTAGAGGGAGTTTGAGTTCATCACCTATGGGTCTGAGACCCTGGCTCATATTGCCTGGGAATTTGCCCCTAGAAAACCCCATTACTTCCCACCTTCAGTGATCAATGTATTTGCATTTTGCATGCTTCCATGTGTGTCATTTGTCCTCTATAAAAGGGCACTAACTAAAAAAAGAAATTACTCCAGGAAACTGAGAAGAAGGAAAATGGGGAAGCTAATGTGTACTTCACTCATTCTGAGAAGCCTTTCCCTTAATGTAAATGACTTGCAAATAAAGAACCTCTGTATTAAGACTCAGTGTCAGAAGATATTGCCTTAGCATTTGACCAGCAGTATCTCTTGCAAGATGACCAGCAAAATCTAAGCCATTACATTTTACTTAGTGTGTTCTTGTGACACTACTCCAGGATTTCCCCAGGTTTCTGGGATTTTCCTTGTTATGAGGAAAGAGCATAAGGGGAACGTCTCACAGACAGCAGTCTGGCTTCACTGCTGCATTTGGAGGGCCATGAACTGGCAGCTCACTTTCACTCTCATCAGCTGTGTTTGAAAACATTTCACTTTTGGCTGGCGGTGATCGCTGACGTCTGGGACAAACGTGATGGATTCTGGGGTCTGTTTATATAGAAAACTGTACTTCTGGACCCTGACTAAATGTTTGTTGAAATTCAAAGGGATTATGTTGGCTGATTTCGGTGAACTTCAGACCAAGAAAGATATCATTTACATGTGGCTTGCCAGTTGTCATCTCTAAAAGCAGTAATTGATTTGATTCTTTATTACTGTTTCAGTCTTTCACCACTGACCACTGGCACAAGGTTGTGGGTGGCAGCAGCATGTGTGTGTGGTTGGACTTTCACTGAGGGGGTCAAATGATTCCCCGCCTCCCTGCTTTTTAACACATCTATTATTGGTGGGGCTTACAAGGAAAACTAACAACCCAACTGCCAATCAGGCTCTGCAACAGTAAATCAGGTTTATACAAACATGGAAGGTTTATAATAAGGGATTTCTGTGTTTTGGTGGGTAGATTTATAACAGCAGCCAGAAGTTTTGGCAGCACAAATTCTGCTGATGTTCAGTGTAATTTATGGTCCAGATGTTTGAGAGTCACCCCCAGCAATTTATAGAACTCACAGAATGCATTTAAGTAAGTAATTTACATTTGCATTGGGAGCACTTCTGTGTTCAGTTCTTTGGTCTTTGGTGTTTAGTAAATTTTAGCACCGCTAATCTTGCCTCAAGTACAAACAAACTACACTGATACGTAAAATTTACAGGTGATAGACAAAGAACTGCAAGTCTGTGAAATTCACTCAAGTCACATTTGAAGGGCGAGAAACCTTGCAGATTACTGTCTTATTTTTGCTCTGCTGGTGGACATGGAGGCCTACACCCGTCTGGCTTGGACCAGAACACCCTGGCCACAGGTTTGTCTCTTCAGATCAGCTCTGGAGAAACCCAGATACAACCTTATGCTCAGAGAAGTAGAAGCTACAGTCGACTGGGAAGGCCCTGACCAACAACCACAGATATAAAAAAGAAGACAAAAGTTTACTTGGTTTTGCAGTAGGCCACCACACACATGATGCCAACTACTAGAAGAGCAATGCAAATGCCAGTTATGGTCAGCACCCGTTTCTGGTACAGTTCCTCAGCTTCTAGAAAGGGACAAAAACAGAGAAGGTCACAACATGGAGGATCACTAGGCAAGGAGCACACAGTCAATAGCTGGCATGCTACAAACCACTGCACAGATTCACACAGCCACATCAAAACACAGCCACTGCACTTCAGGCAGACTCATTACTGACTGCAAGGAGAACAGGACTACTTCATGAGCTCTTAACACAGTACTGGGGATGAGCAATCATCCGTATAATTACAATCAAAAATAATATGTTTTTTTTTGTTGTTTAAGTCAACATGAATAATATCTAAGAAACAACTTCAAAATTGACAAACACTCAGCATTTGCTCGAAATAAAAATGCAATGCACTAAGGTAATAATATGAATTCTCAAATGATTTGGAAGTTTTACTCTGCAAAGACAGCTGGAATGAAGGCCAATTTTATAAGCCTTAAGAGAAATTTATTTTCTTATTATCTTTTTTGGATTGTTTTCATATCCGATGTCCGTCTGCCCCCATGTCAATTTATATTTCAGTTGTCTTTACAGGAGAGATTTCAAAGTATCCTACATTTGAGACATGAGCTTGGCTTGTAATTATACCACCAATGGGAATGAATACAGGTTTTGAGCTCTGATGGAAAGATTCAGACTCTTTCTCTAGTGCTCCTCCAAAACCACAGCAACATCAACAACCAGCAGTGCCTTGTATCAGAGAAATGCTGGGCTACTACTTGTGTCTCTTTCATCCAACAAAGGAACTGCTCTATCTAGAGTGGCAGCTTGCTCAGTGCTGACAACTTGTTACTGATCTCGTTCATCAGAGGTATTTCGCTATTATAAAGACGTTAGTAGCACTGGTAATGTTTGGGTTGGAGCTATCCATGCATTCCAGCCTCGCTCATGCTTGGCAGAGAGCATTGCTGCATGCTGTGCCAGGGAAACATTATGTAAGGAGCACTGAAAGAGGTGTGTTCTGTATTAACGCTTTGCAGATGAGGATTTGCATTCCTTCTTTTAGAACAAAAATGGGTGTTTAGCTTTTTTCAAGTCTTATTTTTGATTAAGCAGACAGTCCAGAATACTTGCCCTGGAGGATCCAGACCAGAGGGTGGCCCTAGGTCAGACTGCAATAATGATCACAGTTGGAATACCAGCAGGTGATAAAAAATATATGAATGAATAAAAGCTGCATAACTCTGCATTACCTTTTGGATAAATGCCAGCATTATTCCTGCTGGAAGGGACTTACATGAACAAAGAGGTCTGTGGGGCAATTCACCAGGAGGTACAGGGATGCACAATGGTCCCTCATATGTGCCATGAATCTCTGTCCAAACTCAGGCACTTAAATGATGTGCTGGCATAAATGCCATGCCAGTTCAGGAGAAAATGCTCTCTGCTGAAGAGGAAGCAGCCATTCCTCCAATGTGTTTCCTGGGCTTATCTAGTTTAATTTTAAGGTTACTGTTGGCAAATACAAATATTCCATGCAACAAATCACAAAGCAAAAAGAAATCCTAATTTCTCTGATACAATGCACCTTACCATGGAATGAACTTGTCCTACAAGCCAAACCCACTGTAAACAAAAACACCAGCAAACAGGTCATGAGCACTGTCAGACAAAAGTAATAGTACTGATTATTAACAAGGTGGGAGAAAGTGGGGAAGAAGTGAGTTTGGTAAAACTAGGATGCTGCAAAAATGTATTAAAGAAAACAAAAATATAACTCCAAGAACAGGAAGTCAAAAAAGGGAAGGAAGAAAGGGCTGAAACTCCAAACCAAACCAAGACAGGACGAAGAGAAAAAAACAAAGGTGAAATATAGGGAAAGACAAGGTTAAATAGTTGAGAAGTCAACTGCAGGCCTGGCAAAGTGTGCTTGATACTGGAAAAAATAGAGTGAAGAAATGCTTGGGGACAAAAAAAAAAGACTGAAGCAGAGTGTGAAGGGATTTCTCATACAGCATAACTCCTTGCCTAGGCTAGTTAGTGGCACTTGATCCCCTTCTCATTTTTGCCCTTCTGAAAGCACTTCTTAGTTAGCCATGGAAATGGTGTATTACGAGGATGTCACAGGAAGCAGGAGAATTGCGCTAAGCAATTTAGGGCAAATTTGAAATGCTTTGAATTATTGTTATTTATTTTTTTTGGTCATGCTGTCAGCTGTTAGCTTGTGAAAGCAAAATGAATAAGAACATATCAACCTGTTATCCCTGGAGGGGAAGGGAGAGGAAGAAGATTAGTTAACAATGAAAACTCTGCTTGGTTGTTTATACTCAGGGAAAAATTGCACTGACTGCAGGAGGTTTACTCCAGGCTAAGACTTTTGCAAATGAGCCAGGCAGCTTGCTGATGATGGCTTTGCTGAGGCTGCCAGTGGGTTGAGGCTTGTTGCTTGTGTGTTGGATGCTCCTGGGCTCTCATCCAGTGCACAAAGGGGGTTGCAGTGAAGGAGCAGGGCTGTGGGCGCTCATTGCACTGGCAAATCTGCTGGGATTGTATGTCTTGAGGGGCATTGAGAAGTAAAGCCCTAGGTCTGCTTTCAATGCATTAATTCCCTCCTGCACCCTTTGAAACAAGGTCCTTAGGATGATCCAGCTTCACATGGTGTGCATGAATGGTGCTGCCATGCACTCCCTCAAGCCAAGGGAGGAATGGCTGCCTGGGAAGGCACATATGTTCGGGCATGTCTTGCCCATCAAACCAGCAAGCTCCCATGTAAACCTGGCTGTGCTCCTGGCTGACAGGACCTCCCTCTCCTGCACAGCAAGGGCTGACTGGGGGATGCCCGGGTCTCCTGTAGGGGCCCTGCAGGTGGCAGGGGGTTCTGACCATGGCTCTGCAGGCAGTGTGGTGCCTGGAGGATGAGCCTTGGCCTCTCTGCTTAAGGCCAGAAGAGTTTTGCGAAGCAAGGACTGAACTTCCACAAGGCACTTATGGTTATATCAGGTCTGACTCCAAAAATGCCCTCTCTCTCTGACCAGTGTTAACATTTACAGAGTCAGTTGATGACGTCCAGCCAAATAACATGTGTTGTGTTTCAGTGCTTATCAAACTAGCTTGAAAAAAAATAATAGCAGCCTTGGGAAAAAGTCCAAAGGCAAATGTATGGGCAGTGAGAATTTAGAAAAGGTTTTAGGCTGTTAAGTATTAAAAATAATTTGAATACATTTTTTTCCACCTTGCAGAATGCTAGGAAAATCAAATCAACATGAGTCTTAAGTCAAGATACTAAATCCCTCTATATGCAGCCTTTCGAACATGCACTTTTTGCAATTAATTTCACATCACCCTAATTTATACATAATTGATGCTATATATGGTCTTAAATTTTCTCTGTTTTGAAATTTTTCTTCTTACAGGTCTCTGGGGATTTTTAAAAGAATTTCATTCCAAGAGGTGGTTCCACTGATGTAATTTCATATAAAGCAAAATTTGCAAGTCAGTTTTAAAAGAATTTTAATTTAATTCCTCACATATTAATGTAGCCATATATCTTCTACTACAATCTTATACTTATGAGTGAGAATTAATATTAGCTTGTGATAATAATAATAACAATAAGCTGGTTGTGAGAAATTTTTAAAATTTGGACTTGTAATGGGGTTTCCACAGTTCACAGTTTAAGCTAATGACATTGTTTGGGGGCATTTTTAATAAGAACATGAACTAAAACTTTGTGAAAATCATCAGTGGCTTTTTCTTCTCATTTGCCAAAAATTTTAGGAGATTCCAAACTATAACAGACCTGAATTCCAAGTTACTCTTTTCAAGAGATGCATTATTTGTACCCTTAATTACTAAATGTTAGTCAGATAAGTAAAGTCTATTCATGAAAAGGACTTATAAAATCGATTTCTATTATATTTAAGCTTAAGTGTAAAAATAGTACCCACTGCCAGTGTTCTTGGTTGGGTGCAATATGAGCTTAGTATTAGAAATATTGAATATATTTGCTGACTTGAGGATCTGGAGTCTAGCTGTAAACCTCTACTTAAGTTCCTAAATAACTTTCATTTCACTTCTAATTTACAGATGTAGAAATGAATGCATATAATTTACACATATGTTTATGCATCTGATTTACAAACCTAGCTGTGGGTTTAGACATAAAACTTTACTTGGAAACCAGAGCTCAAAACTGTAAATTTGCAGAATTTTAATTGGCTCTAACAGCTTATCTTTTTTTATAGACTAGTTTGTCATTTTGTTTAAAGCTTACAGTGTTTCCAAGATCTGGCAAACCTAGAAGAACTTGGCAATAGCAAATGTCAAAACTAGTCAAAATTACACAGCAGAAAAATGAATGTATACTCTGTTATGATTACTTCAGTAATTCCTAGAACTCCTTAGGTCTGGAATATCCTATCACTATTACCATTTTAGTGAGTTGATCTCTCCTAACATTTTGACAAGGGTTGTTATAGCTGTATGATCCCTTCTAAAGCATAAAGAAATTGGTTAGAAATTGAAAAGAGGAGGTGAAGATAAAAATAAAAAGGGGTTTATCTTTCAGGCTCTAAAATCTGCAGGCTAAACAGAATGATTGGTCCATACCCATAAATTCAATCCCAAGATGCTCTGCCAATGCAGAAAGTTGACAAAAAAAAAGAAAGAAAAAGGAAAAAGTTTCAGAAAAGAGCAATACACAGTACTCAAAAATAAATCACACATGAGGATTATGGCTATTCTGTGTCTGCACATGAAACAGGTCAGAGGGGCATGTGGTTACATAGACGGTGCTCAAGTGCGCCTTTGTAAGCTATATGACCAGACATTCTGCAAAGGTTACACAACAAAATACGTATGGGGGATCTGAACAGCCACAGTGCAGGGAATGCAGCAGGAACCATTAACCCTTAAAGATCTTACTGAGATGAAGGGGTCTATGGCCTGAGGATGCCATGTGAAATGGCTGATTGTTTTCAGATGGGAGCATGAGAGAGCACAGGGATGCTTTACAAGGGGTGGCATCCCCTGCAAATGGGTGGTGCACTGCGCTCCCTTCTAGCCCTGCTCCTGTCCCTGGTATGCAGCTCCTTAGTCTTGTGGGTTGCAGTCTGGAGGTGGCTGGGACTGTTTGCTCAGCAGTGGGAGCCCTTCTCAGATTTGCAAACTGACTACAGCAGAGCTCTCATTTCTGGAAAATGAGGAGCCAACCCCTTTTCCCCTACTTTTGTGCTGCGCTGCCTTGGCAGAACGACCCACTGGCTGGCTAGATGCAAACTGGGCTGCAGGGGCTGATGCCATTTACATGGATCACACGCCTAAATTAGCACCTCCAGACCCCAGTAGCCAGGGGTGAGGAGGAACACGGGCTTCTCCCTGGCAAGTACCCTAGGAGACTCTTCCCATGGGGCCAACACCATAGCCATTGTGGCTCTCACTTCCTTTTCCTTGTGTGCTGTGAAATTTAAATCCAATCCTAATTTTCTGACCAAATGGATTTTTTATGCAGTTTGTACACATGGGGAATGCCAACTCTTTCCTGCCAATCAGTAACATTTTAAGGGTTAAGCAAGTTGGAATCCATCCAGGTCTCTTCCTAAAGAGCCAGTATTACATGCCTACATGAACACTGCTAACAATATACATTAGTTGCATAGAAAGCTTGGTTAAGTCTTCAATAAAATGAATTACATGCCCATGCACATATATTGCTGTATTTATGCTTGCTTATAGCTAAGCCACCTAGCCTGGATGTCATTCAAATCATGCAGTTTCTATTTCAAATAATTCAATGGGAAGTTGGTACTTAATGGAATATATTCAGGCTGAAAGCCCTAACAAGAAAACATGCTGAAGAAACATGCATCACTTATGCAAACCTAGATGTCATGTAGCTCTTATTTATCTTTGATATTCCTAGCTGCAGTCCCTAGACCTGATTAAAAGAAAGCAGAATATCCCAACACTTGTGATTTTATAAACAAGTCATTATTTTCGATCTTTTCCTATTTAACCTATTTAACTATTTAATTGTTGCATACTTTTTACATGCAATGTGGTTTTTATTAAATATTTGTCCAGGTGCTCTAAGAAGAAATACAATTAATTATTTTTAACAACTGAGTATTCATTCTGGATGTGATTTTTATGGGGGCAGTAGTAGAAGAAAAAATGCTTGGGATGCAGTTTTTTTTTTTTTCAAAAAAGTGATTTACAACTCATTGGATATATTGTAAGGTGGTGGGGTCCAGGGTCTACAGAACAAGAGTATGATGCCTGGAAATGCTGGAACAGGTCCTCTAGGACTGTATGCTGTGTTTATGAATGATGTGCAACAGCTGCTGGGCACCCAAAATTTTGGGGTGGCTACTGTATAGAGTTAGGTGGGTGTGTAGCCTGGGGAAATGGTGCTGCCCAGTGAGGGGTGAGCACAGTTGCAGGTTTGTGTGGAGACCTTGCACCTGACAAGGGAAGGACCTATTTGCATCAACTGCATGCAGCAGCAGAGAGGTCCAGGGAGACAAAATTCACCTTTGAAGCATTAAGGTGCCATATTTCTTAAGTCATTATTAAGTTTTCTTATTAAATGTGTACTGTGAGTAATAAGAAATTATAAAAAAGTTTATTTTTCATGTAATCTGAATTGAAAAAAAAACTAAAATCCCCCAAACTATCACAGAGCAGAACCCCTACATGTCAGCCAATTCTGCTTGCAGGACTGGGATGCTGTGCCTGTTCGTGAGGCTTAGGATCCATTTGGATCCTAAATTTTGGTTCATTTCAGTGGTACTCATGCTGTAAAATCAAACTTGAACTTAGGATGTTAAGTCCTATGGCTCCTGTAAAAGTGTTATACTACAACTGATTCACATCTCACAAGTTCAGAAAACGTCCTTTCTTAATTAGAGTATCTACCATAGCAATTTTAGCATTTAATGAGCATTAACTGAGCAGTTTATAGTGAAAAACTGTCATCTTTAATCTTGAGCAGAAGATGGACAACGCTATTTTTCAAATGTCATATAATTTTTAAATAAATAAATTTAATACATTTAAATAAATATTTGTACTATTTAGGAGTCTTGGTCTCCGCACATAGAGAGTACAATTCAGAGTGCTAAAAATAAAAATTTCAGGCAAGATTGTCTAGTACACTAATAGACATGTGACCACTTTAGAAATATATAGAACTTGAGAAATACTGAGCTAGTAGAATTGCTGAAAAATGCATTTCTGAAGATCTGTAGTTTATGTGGAAAGACTGAAAAATCAAGGCAGTTACAGAGTAACAGCGGTTTTGGTCATCCCTCCAGAATATCGTAGCTTTACCGAACTCTTGCTCCCTTTAATTTCTCAGCCAGGCTCATCTTGATAATATGAGGCACGGACTGTCATCTAAACAGAATTTTCTCTCTGCCTCTCTTGATACTGTACTCTTGCTTACCAAGGATGGCAGAGCTGAAATGTACAGTTTAAACTGGTGTCCCATGCTGAAACACTTGCCTTCAGGAGGGCAGGGACCACATTCAATTCATGCCCGAGATGGCTC
>VZTV01107537.1:27936-43265 GCA_013400875.1 Anhinga rufa | reverse complement strand
GGGGGGGGAATGAGACGAAAGCGGCGAGGGGATGTTGCGGGACGGGAGGTGGGAAGCGATGCAGTGCTGGCTCGGCATATCTGGGAAGGTGCTTTTGGGGATGAGTAGGAGAGGAGCAGGTTCCTCGTGCGTGGGGATGGCACGCCTGCGGGACCGCTCGCCGGAAAGTCTCCCGAGATGAGAAACCCACCCTTTGGTGGGGCTGTGTGAATCTTAGACTAGTATTTCAAGTCTCTGGCTGCTCATAACGGGAGCCGATGGTTTCGTTTGGTTGGGTTTTTTGCTCAAAGAGCTGCTCTGTCTTCAGGCGCAGGAGCGCAGGGTTCGCACGCAGGTTTTGGGGATGGATTTGGAGCAGGCGTGCGCAAGTGCTCTGTAAATGGCTTTTCCCGGTGCTGTTTTGATCCCAGTGTGTTTTCCTGGGCTGTGGAAGAGAGGAGAGAAGCAGCATGAACCTCTCCTTGCCCTGCGGAGGAGATCCTCCGGGTGTAATAGGTGAATCTGAGGGGGCAACCTCGAGCTGAGAAGCTGGTGGTGTCGTTCCTGTTGCTCTTGTTATGGAGCCGCTGCCGTTTTCTCCCTGAGCTTTGCGTGCGGTTCATCTGGAGCTCTTCTCCGGGGGGGGGGGGGGTTGGGTGACCAAGCCTGGGAGGTGGAGGTGCGCTTTGGGGCTGGTCTGCTCGGCGTTTGTTTGGTGGTTTTGGGGTTGTTCGGTTGGTTGTTTGGTTTTTTTTTTTGCTTCTAAGCCGGGCGCACAGCATTGCCGTGCTGGTCCCCCGCTGGAGCATCCCGTGGGCTCGAGCGGGACGCAGGTATCCCGGGGGTGCTGGTGGCCCCTCGGTTTGTCCCCATCCCCGTGGCAGCCACCTCGCCGCCGGTGGCGGGCGCCAGCTCGCGGTATGACTGGGGGGCCCCCTGAAAGCACCTCTGACAGGTTTTGGGACCAGTTATGACTGGACCCTTTTGACGCTGCCGTTCGGCAGCACCACAGAAAGTCCTTTCTGAAAACCTCAGCCCGATTTCGCTCTCAGCCACCAACCCCAGCCTTCATCTCTCGAGCGGATGAGCTCGAGATGAGCTTGGGTGCGATGCTGGGGCAGGGGGGAAGGATGGAGAAGGGGTGGTACCTCTCTCCCTGGCAGCGTTCTCTGCATCCCTGGGTCTCTTTGCCTCTTTTTGTCCCCTCTCCCTTGTGGTTTTTTTTTTTTTTTTTTTTTTTTTTTTTTACCCCCTCTAGCTTAGCTCTTGCTGGGAAAGGCAGCCCAGGGCCGGCTCTGGTGACGGTGGTGGGATTTTTGGACGGTCGCCCCGCCCCAGCCGAAATCCTGTTTGCGTTCCCGGAGCGCCGGGGTGGAGTATCGCGAGGGCTGCGCCGCGTTTCATTCACCAACGAAGAAAATAAATACGCCGGGGCCATCCCCGGGCAGGCGGCGGGTAGTACTCCTGCGCTACTACAGCATGAAAACAAAACAGATCCTCGAGCCAAGCAGTGCTAGTTTGGCTTGGAAATACATTTTCCAGTCAGGTCGGAGCCAGGCTTTTATTTAAAATTTTTAATTTACTTTTTTTTTTTTTTTTTACTGCCCCACTAATCCTTTGAATATTTTGAGATTGGAAGCTATTTCTATTCCCTTGTGATTCCCTCTAAGCTGGCGTGCCAAAACGCTCTGTTTTGTTTTGTGCGGTGGTGTTTTTTTTTTTTGGGGGGGGGTTTTTTTGGTTTTTTTTGTTTTTGGCTTTTTTTGTTTTTTCTTTTTTTTTTTTTCCTTTTTTTTTTTTTCCCCTCTCCTTAAGGCTGTGATTCTTGCTCGGATCCTGCACTTGGGTTTGTGGGAGGGGGAAGAGGCGGCGCGAGTACTGTACGGGGTCCTGCCTGGGTCACAGGCTGCTTCTTTCTCCCCCGGCTATTTGGGGGATTGCGTGGTAGCTTTATCACGTGTCTAGTAACTTCTTAAAATGGAGACTAAAATAGCTATATATAGTACAGTATAATTGATGCATTAGCTCTTTTTTTTTTTTCTTTTATAAGCCAGCACTGTTTTCTAGCGTCGTGTTTATTTTCTGCTAAAGTGCAGGAGGACGGTGCTTGAGAGGCGAGCGTCCCGGTTCCCTCCCGCAGATGGAAAGTCCTTCAGCTTGCTGGAAGCCTGGCTTCTCGGCGTACAAATCCAATTCTCTGGCTTTTTTTCTCAGTACGACAAAACCAATCGCTTTTGCTTTTCTCGCTGAGCGCTTACAGAACTGTTTGGGGAAGAAATGTGAGAATTCAGTTAAACTATCCAGACAGAGGGGTTTTCTAAGGTTAGAGAAGAAGTTGCTGCTGTGCCTGCAAGAAAATAAAATTATTTAGAAAGAGAGGGAAGAGAAGGTTTTTGCTAGGGAAAGGAATTGGGGAGTGGCATCTCGGCATTCCTCCCTATTTAAGAGGGGACCAGTGCTTGGATGTGCCAGAGGAGATGCTCCTAAGGGAAGCCTGTAATAAAAAAAATGAATGAATAAAAGCATAATAATAATAATAATGTAAAACCAATAAGGAATAAAAGCCTCTCCTGCGACGCACATCTTACGCAACAAGTCCCACTTGTGCTGCATACCGCATGCAGGCCCTGGCAGCCTGGCACCTGCACGACTGCTAGGAACTGTATTTAAAAATATAAGAAAAATAGTAATAATATTTAAAAAAAAAAAAAAAAGTAGTAGTCCATCGGCTCTTGGCAAGTTTAACAGAGTGTTTCTTTTTTGCTGGTGTTGTTCACCTGTTTCAAATGCTCTGGTTTTGTTCCGTGCAGCTTCCCGGTGGCAGTCTCACTCGCTAGCGGAAGACATACAGCCCGAAATCTGGATTGCACAGGAGCTGCGGCGCATCGGAGACGAGTTCAATGCCTCCTATTGTCCAAGAAGGGTAACTTTCATCTTTTTACTTTCCATTTCTTTACACACTGTCTCTAAAAGGGAAAAGCTTAATCATCTCTGAAAACTAGTTCTGTGGTGAATGTTTCGTTCACTCAAATGTAGAAAAGGATGCGCGGGTGGTTGTGTTTGCCTGGACGCCGGGGTGTGCTGCCTGCGCCGGCGAGTCGTCTGCTGCAGCGTCATTAAATCAATTAAAAATAACCTTTAAACTGGGACTTGAGGCTTTCGGGTACAAAGTTCACAGTCTCTTTTGTAGCAACCCAAGTGTGTTGCTGGATTGGGACTGGACGTGACAGTAATGAGGAAGAAACTTCTAAAAGCTCCTTAAGAGGCAGAGAAAGTGTGTGTTGGGGGGGGAGTGGGGGTATTTTTGGGGTGGCTTTAGGAAGAGCGCCTCTGGAAGCGGTGCCCAGCCGGGAGCTGGGGAGCAGGCGGGTGCCCCCTCCAGAATACGGGCAGGGAGCAAATGTAGTGGGTTTCTGTGCCTGGCTCCCAAATTCCTGCTGCCCAGGATCGCCTGCATGAAGTGTAGTTGCAAACAAGAAACAGGGATGGACTCGGTCTGATAGCTTATTTGTCTTAAAAAGAATCTACCAGAGCCATTTTGAAACACATGTATTTTTAAGAGTGTGAACTCTCTCACCTTTCAGTGTTGCAACAAAAATAGGTGGCACTAATGCAAACCAACCAAAAAAAAAAAACCAAAACCCCAAACAACCCTAAAACAAACCAGCCCAGAGAGATGAGGTAACAGTAGTTTTTGGGAAAAGTGATGTTAGCCAGTAGCTTCCCTGCTGAATTTTATCGGCGGCTGCATGTTCGTGCATGTGGCTTCTGGTCCATCAACTCGCCCTTGCGCTCGCCCGTGGGAAGAGGAGTCAGAAGCACGTTAGGTAGCGGCGTTGGTGACGAAATGCTGACTGTCCGGATCCTTATCCGTCTTCCCGGCTCGTGAGTCACTCCCGCAGCGTGTTTCCTCGCCGCTCCCAGGGTCCGTTTGGTGGATGCCTGTAGGCAGGGGCTCTCCCCCAAGACGGGTGCCAGGCTGCTGCGGTCCGGCTCTTTCCGCGCAGCTCCTCTGCATCACCTCGCTGGAGACTCCTCCATCAGCTCTGTTTTCTTCCCGAACGCTCCAGCTTTCCTGACCCGCAACAAACTGGTGATGAGCCGTGTTTTATCCTGAATCTGGAATACGCATCTTCCAACCTCCCCCATCCAGGCTGATCCCTCGTGATGCAAAATACCTGGGTTTTTTTTTGTTTGTTTGTTTGTTTGTTTAAAGGACATCTTTTCAATGGAAGGTAGGGACCAAGCCAATCCTACACGTGTTCAGAAAGCTGAAGGCGCCTGGTAGTGGCGAGCTAACCCAGAAGGGCTGGCAGAAATGGTTGGCATGCCATGCCAACCCTTCTCCTCGCCGATTCCTGGAGCGGTGCCTTAAATTTGGAGTGCAGGCAAGCCCTTTGAGTGCCTTCTGGAGCAGAAATGTCCTCCCCACGTTATCTCGTAGGGACCGGCTCCATTAGCGCTGCCCCGGGTGGGACCTTGCACGCTGGAAATCTGCACCAGGCACGTTGTGCCGCCCTGTACAAAACCACGATCCGTGCTGCCTGGTCTATAAGAGGGCATGAATTTAACGGGGGGTTGGCAGAGGAGGGGTGGGGAAGGGTTTTCCCCACGGGTCCAAGAGGGTAGGTGTGAAGCCGGTGGCAGGATGGGGCTCAGAGCGCCATGCAGATTTGCGTGAGGCGGTTCCCAGCGCCGTGGCCAAGCTTCCAACCTGCTACCCTGGGGAGAGAACCGAAACGCAGAGGACCACGTCCTGCTTGCTAGATGACACGAGCAGAGGCTGTCATGCATGACCCTAAAAACACTTTGTACCTGGTTTAATTAGCATCTGACGAATTCTCACTTGGTGCACCCAGAAGTGAGAAGGCTTCAGAGCATTTAAGCGATCGCCGTAGAACTATCGCCCCCGATGCGCTTGGTTGTGGCTTTGCGGAAAGGTGTCTTTTCTTTCTGCAAGCGGTCCGGCTGCTCCGGAGGAAAGGGCAGCGCCCTTTGGCAGGAGGGGTAGGTAGGACACCTTCCCAGCACGCCTGGCTCTGCCGCTCGCTGGGGTTTGCCCTTTAAGCGTGAGGTTAGAAATGGGGAACTAAGAGCCCTGCCAAAACGGCACTTGCCGGGCAGGTCGGAGCTGTCGGACGGGTCGGAGCCGCATGTTCCCCATCACGTTCCCCACTGGTGCGCCCTGTGCGTCAACACCCCAGGGACCGTCTCTTGGGCAAGACGGAGGGGGATCGGGCAGCTCGCCATCCAGCCCTTCTTTGCCCCGACAAAGCTCGCAGGTCCGGCGAGCGGAGATGGCCGCGGGACCCTCTGGCCACGGAGACCAGCTCCACGCCGAGGCTTTTGCTGGCAGAGGGTGCATCGCTTGGCCACCATTGCGTGCCCCAAGCTTTGCCGCACGCACCCGAGCTGCCTGTAGAGGTGGAAATTGTCTTGTTTCAACTCCCCGGTTTGGGTTGTTTTTTATACCTCTTCATTAAAGAAAACCCAATTTGGCACTTTTTGCATCCTTCTCTAAACCTGTTGGGTTTTTTTGTTTGTGGTTTTTTTTCCCTTGCTCTCCGCCGTGTTGGCCGTCGGGTAGTGCGGTGGGCTTAGCGTCGTGCTGGTGGGGGGCACCTCCTGGGTAAATCCCGCTCGCGCGGGGACCCGATGCCTCCCTGGGGCGCAGGGACGCCCCGGGGTGGGAGGCACGCTCGGCCGGGGGATGCTCAAGCATCGGCTCTCCATGGCGACAGCACCCCGCTGCGGGACCACCTGCGTTACACCCCCGTAGCGGGGAGGGCAGTTTGCATATCGGTGTAAACAGCGTAATTTCTCTCTCCGGGGCATGCACAAGCACGATTTTGCTGCACTAAATATAGCCTGAATCGGGTTGCTTTGGGATGGCATAGAGGGGGACGCTCGGGCTGTTCTTTCACCCTTAGAAAAAGGCTTAAAAATAACTGCTCGCTCGGTGATTGCTCCTTTTTCTTTTCGTTGTACGCTGCTGTTGTGACACAAAGATCCCTCGCTCCAGGGAGGAGCGTTTTGCTGCCGTGTCCGGCTTGGCATCTTTTGTGAATGAGGAGGTGGTGGTGGTTACGCCTGGAGTGGTCTGAACTGAAATGCACGTGTTGTTGCCGCAGGCGGGGACTTGCCTGTATGTCGGCTGCTGCTGCTCTGCCTGCTGAGGGGCTTCTTATTTGTATTTTATTTGTATTATTTTTATTTTTTTATTATTTTTTTTTTCCTCTCAGCCTTCCCACACCGTGGCTTTTAGACCCCCTTGACTGCACTAACAGGGCTTACCGCTCCTTTGCCACGTTTCAAACCCCGCGGCAGCATCACGCGCCTCCCGTGCCCACGCGCAGGGACTCGCACGTGACACCCCCGTTGAGCGGCGCCGAGGTGGCCGCCTTCAAGGCAAGCGTGTCTGCGAGCCGGCAGCTTCGACCCTTTGCGTACGATAAGGCTTTCCATTGAAGGAAGAGGTCTCAGGGGTTTACTTTTATTCTTTGTAAAAGGCTTGATTTTGCACCTCCGCAGCACCCGCGTGGCACCGCACAAGGAGTTCGTAGCACAGGGGCTTTGCGCTGGGAATTAAAGTCACCGTCTTGTTTGGTTTTCTTTTATTTTTCTTTCCCCTCCTCTTTCATTTTAGGGTTTCTTGGATAACCGGGCGGGAAACCCCCAGATCATCATTTTGCGCCTCCTGCGTTACATCGTCCGCCTCATCTGGAGGATGCAGTGAGCACCGGGCGCCTCCCGAGGTGCCAGGACTTGTTTACTTGTTGGGAAAGCCCGGGGAGGACGGACAGAGGGACAGACGCAGGGCTCCCCGCACCGCCCGGCTCCCACCCTGCCTCTCCCCCGGGACGCGCGGCAGGGGCCGTCAGATGCGGGTGGGCGTTCCGCGCCGACCTGCTGGGACTCTCCGACGCAGGGTTTTGTCCGAGAGTGGTGTTTACTGCATTTCTCTCAACTCTTTTTTATTGTTTTAAAATTTTTTTTTTTACATTTTTTTTTCCGAGTCTCAGCGAAAATTTTCAACAGCGATGGAATAACCTTTTTGATCATCGTTTCTGGAAACCTGTCGGCTCGTCTGGGATAAACCCTGCGGCAGGGAAAAGGAAAGCCTGAGCCAGCTGACGGGCAGAGCCGCCTTAGTTTGCCTTGGCAGACCTTATTGCAGAGACTCGCGGATCCCTCGCCTCTTCCTCTGCCTCCTGGGCGTTTGCCCACAAAAAAGGATGGCGGTGATGGAAGAAGGGCAGAGGGATTTAAATCAGCACTTCTTTTACCTGTAAATACCTAATGCTACCCCAAATCCACCTTCATTTGCATCATGCAAATAGCCTATTTCCTGCTGACTTTTTTTTTATATATATATATATATATATATATAATTATTTTTTTTTTACACTCTGAATTTCATGACTTAGCTGTCAGACTCCCAGGGTCCAAAATATCACAACCAACCAAACAAAAAACAAAACAATCCACCAGGTTGCCTTTTTATTTTTAGAAATTCTTTCTATCAAACGTGTGAAAACGCTTGCATATTGTATAATATTATATATAATATATAACGTTGGTGACTGAGTAATTCAGCAATAAGACGTTCTCGGAGGCAGGTAAAAACAGTTCCCAGCACACCGCAGCTTTGCACCCGGCGACGACAGCTCCTGCCGTGTAACTTCAGGAACTGCTTTAAGTCGCTGCCGTTGAAACCAGGAGGGTTTTTAAGGCGCTGGATTTTTTTTTTCCCTGAGATCCCCTGTGTTCAGACAGGACAGCCTGGAGCAGGGGGATGAGCAGGACGGGATCGTCAGCGTGAAGGCCCCGGATGCTCGTGCGCTGGGATGCAGCGGGAAGAGGCGCCGGAGGATGCTGACCTGGTACGCATCCACCGCGGGGTCCACTCCTCATCGACTGCCGCGTCTCCTCCCGAACTGCCCTCCTTCCCCCGGGAAGACCTGACCCGGTGCTCGATGCTGCCCCGAGGCATCTCCCCTTCCACCTGGACGCCCCGCAGCCTTGCTGGAGGAGCCCCGAGGGCTCGTCGGAAGAAGCAGGTCTGTCTCCTCGGCCCCGCCGTGGTCTCCGTTTCATCTCGCGGGCGGCTGCTGCACGCCGGGTGCTTTCGGGAGGGGTGGCTGCTCCCGCCACCCCCCTATCTATGCACAAACGTACCCCTCTCTGCCTCCGGAGCTGCCCCTTTCCTCTGGCTGGTGCAGGTGGTCCTCAAATCCACTTCCAAACGCCGCGGTTTTATCTCTGGTTTCACCAGCGCCACAGGAAAAAAAGAAAAGAAAGAAAGAAAAAGCCAAACCCAAGCCCACGAGGGTGTTTTTTCCTGCGCTACGCGTGCAGGGAGAAGCTGTTGAGTGCCATGGATGATTAGTAGCGTTTTTAACGACGGACAAACTGTACAATCTGACCTCTATGCACCGGCTGCCTGTGCCTGTCGGGTAGGCGAAGAGCCGGGGTGTCGGTGCGGGGCTGCGTGCCTCCGATTGCACTCCTCTCTGGAGGATTACAGAGCGATTTTAAAAAAAATAATGTTATTTTAATTTTATAATCGTTTTTTTTTTTGGTTTGGACCTGCAAGCTGCGCATGGGTTGCAGGAGCTGGCCTCGGCTGCAGGAGCAGGGGATGTTTAGGAAAGGGTCTTTTGGAGAGGCTGTCGGGGGAACCTTCGCACTGGTGGAGAGCGAGCGGTTAAAATACCTGGTGAGCTTGGCCAGGGCAGGTTCCTGCTCCTCGTCCCCTTGGTTTTGGCTCACCGCAGCTGTGCCGCCCCAGCCGTGCTCCAGCCATCGCTTTTTTTCTGTAGGGTTTATATAGAAAACCCCATTAGGGAGGCTGCCGCCGCGCGTTTCTCATGGGAGCCTACGTGGAATTGCATGGTTGTGGATAAAATTAAAAGGAAAAAAAAAAAACAAACAACAACAACAAAAAAATAAAATTTGGCAGCAGAGGGGGAAACCAAACGAGCTTTTTATTCCCAGTTGATTTTCATCCGTTGTTGGTGGATGAAACGGTGCTTTTACAGCCTTACAGCATCCCGGCATCCCACCGGCACCGCGCGCCCAGAATGTGTCCCTTGGAGTACACCAAAGAAACGCCGAGCACTTTACCCCGTCCTCCCCGCCGGGCTGCCCCAGCCAACGATGGAGACAAAAATTGCATCAATTCTAAGGGGGGGGAAAAAAAAAATCAAGGTATTGGCGCTGTCCGCCTGGGACTGCTCCGCAGGCGGCGTTCCTGGCCAGAAGCGAGGCACGGGAAAACGAGCCCCCAAAACACAGGTTTCAGCCCCGTAGAGTTGTGAGGTTTGGGGAAAAAACAAAACCAAACCACCCAAACAAACCCCAAAAAAGCCTCTAAACAGAAGAATGATGCTTTAAAGTAGTGATTTATGCTCGTTGTAGCCACGTTGGCTGACTGCTCTGGGTCATTTTTTAAGCGTAACCTGTGGTCTCTGTTCTGCCAGAAGGATATGATGAAGAGTTTTCCTTGGTTGTGGGGAAACCAGATTTATTCCCGGGCGATCTCACACGATGTGTTAACGCTTCTCCTCTTTTCCATATCTGTAAATACCTGAATATTTATTAGAGTAGGGCACCATATTATTTTCATCATCTGAGCCAAATATCTGCGTGCAATGTATTTCCTTTCCTTTCTCTCGTGTAAGTTTTGTACAGCTTAGAAATAAGTAAAAAAAAAAAAAAAAAAAAAAGTTACCTTTTTTTCCCCCTAAACTTTTTTAGAGTTGAACTTGGTAAATACTGTAGATTCTTTTTTTTTTTCCCCCTGTGTAATTAATGCACTCTACTGTTCCATAATGCTGTAACTTGTAGAAATGTTGTATATTTATTTTCTGCTTATTTAAGTTCCTGTAAAGATTTTGTTTCCCTCTTCTCTCCCCCCCTGCCCCTGCAATAAGCCATGGATCACCTTCAAAAGCGCTGCCTTCTCCGGGCAGCGCAGCCAGTATGGTTAGATAATGAGATTATTATTATTATTATTATTATTTTTTCCTCAAAGTGCCTAAGTCCCGCTTCCCAGTAGTGATTTAGGCATGTCAAAGACTTCAGCATTAGTGAAATTCAGCGGGAATTTGGCTTCTCCATCCCCGTGTTTTTTGCCACCCCCGTTTGAAAGCCACGCGTTCCTCCATCTCGGCCACGTTCCCCGGACCAGCCGTAACATCAGGTACTGCCCCAGCGCACACCGGTGTGCTGACGAATCACTAACTCCTTTCACAGGACCCAGCGTATGTAGCATTTTTACTGCAGTTTCCCTGGCTTACTTGTGTTTTGCACTGATGAATTTTGGACAGGGTAATTGCCACTTTACTTGTGCAATACTGCTGTAAATAATTGCAGANAAATCAAGATGGTCCAGATAATATTTGTATAGTTTTTTTTGTTTTTTTTTAAGATGCAATCTTTTATGTTCTTAATTTGAGTTTTATATGAATAAAAACTTTCAACTATTTCTCCTGAGTGCTGTTTTCTTTGGGGGATCTTTGGGCTCCATCGGCTGGGGAAGGGGCTATTTGCTCTTTTATCACCGGTTCTCCCTGTTTATCACCAGTTCTTACCCAGATCCAGGACGCGGGCACCTACCCGGGCTTTCCTTCTGCTCGGAGGCGCTTCGAAGTTCCCGGGACACTAAAGCCAGTTTGCACGATGTTCCCCCGAGCGTCTCCAAACCCAGAAGCGGCACCTCTGCAGCCCCGGCTGGGGTTTGTTTGGGTTTTTCCCTTCTTTTCCCCCTATTTGTGGGCGCAGATGTATTTACGGGGCTCTGTAGGCACGGGCTGCATCAGTGGGCTCAAACCCAAGCGCTTGGGCCCCCCCTCGTGCCGGCAGGGCGCTGCCCGTCCCCGGGCGCTTTTCATAGTTACTGAAGAAATTCGGGGAAGCGCAGGGGTTTATTTTGTTTTATTAGCATTTTGTATTTTACATCATTTCTATTATTTTAATTTTCTTTTTATAATTTTATTTTATTACTTCATTATTTTACTTTTTTTGTTGCCGTCATTTTATTTTTACTATTTTTTAAGTTTAATCAAAATCCGCTCGTAAAAATTACCGTCCCACCTTCCTTCTGCCTTGGCCGGCTGTCCCGTTTCTGCCCCCTTCCCAAAGCCAGCCCCGCTGTCTGGCGGGGAGGGAGGGGATGCTTCCAGCCCTGCCTGACCCCCACTAACTCCTCTTGCTTTTATTTCACCGCCGGTAATAGACGGCAGATAACTGATGGCATCACTTTGGAACCATATTCTGGTGAGATTGCTCCAATATGGCTTTTGGCATAAGAGGAGCAGGTAAGAGGTGATGGCAAAGGTCCCTAAATCAAGTAGGGGGGGGTGGCAGGAATGAGCGTGGGATGGGGATGGCTTGGGATGCTCCCCTTGGGCCGGGGCACGCAGGCGTCTTTTGGAAGACCCCAATAAATCGTTTTAAAGGCTAATAAATAAAATCAGAGGATCGATACGGTCGTCATGGAGGGAGGGAGACCGCTGCATGCCAAAAACAGGGCGGCAGGGGCAAGGTGGGACCTGCAGAAGCATCCGGTGTTTTCCAAGACGATCGCACCTGAGCACCCGCATCCCTGGGCCGGCGCTGCTTTCCCCCCGCTCCTTGCCTGGCGTCCCATTTAATCCCCATTTCGAAGGCCTGCGGCGATGCCGCAGGCACAGACCAGGCCGCTCGGCGTGGCTGTGGGCTCAGCGCTTGATTTTTCCTTTTGCTCAAAGGAGATGAGCTGCTGGCCCATCCTGTGCACCGGGGGCGGGGGGGCGGGCGGGATATTTTTAGCCATTTATTCCGAAATACCAGCTGGGTGGCCAGGGTTTGGGCTGCGTGACGCAATGCGGTGGGACCGTGCGTCAGCTGGGAAGGCTGAAAGGCAGGAAGAATTTGCGGGGAAAAGCAGATTGAGAAGTCCCCGGGAAGCCACAGCCCGTGCTGGGTGCCGCTGTGCCCAGCGCTCCTGCATCCCGGCACCCATCAGTTTAAAAACAACCCCCAAAAGTCCTACTTGACAAACAACTTGAGAAAAATTCTGGATTTTTTTTTTTTTCTTGTTCTTGTGTGTGTTTCAAATTACAGAAGTTCCTGAAAGGGAAGTTTATTGGTTTCAGGTGCTATTTTGGGGGCTTCTTTAACTCAAAAAAAAAGGCTTTATTGCCGAGCCAAGGCTCTGGCAGCTGCCGGCCCCGCTCTGCCCATGGCTCTTTGGTCCCGTTGGCGTTTGGGAGCCCACCGGCCCGTGCGGGCAAGTTGTCACGCCTCGTGCTTCCCGTTTATCTTTGGTGTGACTCGTGGTGGAAGGAGCTCATTGCCTTGGAACCCAGCGACCTCGGGAAGAGAAACGCCGCCCCGCCGCCGGCAACGCGCAGCGGGTGCAGAGCGCCGGCAGGATCTCGCCTTTGGGCACGAGCTTGGCCGTCGCCAGGTCTAGGTTGGCCACGGCCAAGTCAAAGGTGGTCATGGCCCAGGTTGGCAGCCGTGGCCAAGTCAAAGGTGGTCGTGGCCCAGGCTGGCAGCCGTGGCCAAGTCAAAGGTGGTCGTGGCCCAGGCTGGTCATGGCCAGGTTGAAGGTGGTCGTGGCCTGGGTTGGCCGTGGTCTGGGTTGGCCATGGCCAAATCCAAGGTAGTCACGGCCCAGGTCCACCAAAGACACATCATCTGGGTCCTCCCCAAGAGCCAGGCCCTTTCTTTCTGCGCTCTGAAGTTTTTGCTTTAAGACCACATGCAATGTTGTTTTAAGGATGACAAACTTCCTTTATTCCTTGAAAAGGAAAATAAAAACAAACTGCTCATGGAAAAAGCCGTGTGAAAGCCTCACCGCCACAGAGCCCCACGTCCATCGGAAGTCAGCCTTTCCACACTCACCCCCCTCCCCAAACACTCATGACTGCCTTGTGCTCACGCTGTTGAGGACACACAAGACGTCAGCCCGGCCAGGCCAGCTCCAACCCAACCCAGGACGTTCCCACATCCCTTAACCCCTGCCTGCCTCGGGAGTGATGAGCAACCAAAGCCAACGACGAGGTCCCCGGCCGGGTGCTAACGTTGCGTGTTGCGTTCTCCGGGGGGGGGGGCTTGGTGGGGCACACAGCCAAAGCACCCATCAGATGTGGGCTGAACACCGCAGCTCCAGCGGAGCCGAAGAGCCGACGGCTGCCACGCCGCGGCTATCCAGTGCCATGGGAGCAGCAACACCGTGCTGCCAGGCTCTCAAGAGACACACACACATATATATATATTTTTTTCCAATAACTCACATCTGACCTTTCAAACACCTGTTCAGCCTTAAACGGCTAAAAATACCCACCAAGCTTTGCATTTGATTTTCATATTGCAACAAAGCTCACTGTTTCCAGCGGGTTTGTCTCGTGTTTCTGGCAGGTTCTAGGATGGTTGACCTCTCTCCTCTGGCCAAACCCAGCGTAGGCAGGCATGGGAGACTGCTGGCTGCGTGCAGGGTTGCCCAGGCTGCCCTAGAAGCAATAACAGGGCATTATAGATGCTCTAACAGGGCTGGGCACGTGTTTATATGGTGTAAGACAAGCCCAAGGATGGTAGGACCAAGGGGTTCTTCCGGCTGCCCACCAGCAAGGGCCCTGCAAGGTGCCTGCAAGCCGCCTACCCACCCGCTGCTGCCCTTCCCCAGCATCCCAAACCAATTCCGGGCCTTTTCTGGGGAATTTTAAAATTAAGACCTGCAATGCTTAAGCCACCCTATAAAAGCAAGACTAACAGGTTATTCCTGCAGGCGACACCGCTGTACCTACAAAGGCCGGTCCTATGGCGCCAAGAAGACCTTGGCTGTTGCAGCAATGGCTTGCTCGGTGCCGCGTTGCTCGCAGGGGCCGGGGCTAGGCAAGGGCAGGGACCCTCGCGGGGATACGGGGCCTTTTCTTCCCCGATTTGATGAATTTCTTCTCGCCAGCCTTTTGACGGGCTCATATGTTAATTTTCCCGGGAGGGCATGCAGGGAGCCTTCGCTTCCCAGCCTGGTGGGCTGCCGCTAATTAAAACGTGCTTCATCTTGGTGCGATTATGGACATCATGCGCTGAGCGAAAGTTTTTTTTGACGAAGACATAATTACCTTGGATATTAATTAGGGGAAATAAAAGTTGGAAGGCGGCACGATAGCCGTTCCCTAAGGGGGGGACGCACACGGCAGCAAGCCGCCGCTTCCCGAGCGTCCCCTCCGCTGCCCACGCCGGCACGTGGCTCCAGCGCTAATTGGCTCTAATTGGCATCTCCGTAATGGCACAGGCTGGAGGATGGCATGCGGGGAAGGCCGCAAAGAGCCCAGGAGCAAGGGCGAAGAGAAAGGGCAATGAGAGCTGCATCTCTGCCTCGTCGCACCCCGGCGCAGCCCCACGCCATCGCTGCAGCCATGGGGTGGCTGCGCAAGACCCCACGCTAAAAAAAATACGGGATTTTTCTGAAATCCCCCCCTTTTTTTTTTTATTCACCCTGAAACGCACAAACAAACCCCCTGAGCGTCGAAGGAGGAGACACGGGGCAGGGGATGAGGGGGTGCTGGGGCCCCCAGACCCGACGGCGTGCTGGTGGCACAGCATCCCAGTCCCCATCCCTCCTGGGGCCAGCGGTGGCGGCAGAGCCCTCCCGTCAACCGGGACGGGGCAGGGGAACGGCCACGAGTGCCTGACATTAACATTCAAATTACTTATTGGCAGAAATGGGTTTAAAAATAGGTTTTTTATGATAAACAAACTAACCTCATACAGGAAGTGAGCTGCAAATACTAAAAACTAGTATGTTGTAAGAGAGCTGGTAGAGCACAGAGTTGCCCCGCAAAACCAAACAAAACCAACAAAAAAAGAAGCTGTTGGGGTTTTTTTTATATTTTCTTGGGTTTTTTTTTATGTTTTCCCTCTTGGCGCGGGGAAAAGGGGAGAATTAGGGGAGAAAGGGCTGGGGGACCCCGTGCTGCTGGGGGCATGAGATCATTTCTTCTCCACTCGTGGCCCCTAAAATAAAGGTAAAGCCCGGTGATGCGCAACCAGCTTCGTGATGCGAACCCCGGGTTTTAGCGTGCCTGGACTTCAAAAAGCGTTTGCTTCTGCTGCTGAAAAGGTTAAGCAGTTTTCCTACCGAAACCCCGAGTGTGGGCTGTGAAAGAACATGTTAATGAAGAAAATTTCCCCAGGGCTGCTCTTTTATTATCACCAAAGCCATCGAGTTTCAGTTTGAGTTATTTGTATTTATTTATAAAAACAAAGATTAAATAAGTAGAACAAAAACAAAAACCTCATCCTAATTTCTGAGCTAAGCCTGATTTATTCAAACAAAGAAAACCTGCCCCCCCCCC
>VZTV01107537.1:1277-22554 GCA_013400875.1 Anhinga rufa | reverse complement strand
CCCCCCGGCACCCCTCCCACGCCCCATCCCGGCGCAGGGACATGCTCCCCATCCCAAAGGGCTCGCAGCCTGCCCCAGCAGGAACCCTGGGGCAGCGGGTGACGACGCTCCCAGGCCCAGGCCCCTCGGAGGAGCTTTGGGGCAGGGGGTGGGGGACCCCGGTGCTGCCGGCCCCGCCGACGCCTCTGCCTTGGCGGGCTGGGTGGCCGCGATGCGCGGGGCGATAAGAGGCGCAGGCGGCCGCCTCCCCACGGCTCGCTCTGAAACGCCCCGGCGGCGACTCGGCTCTGGTGGGCGTTTGGGATGCCGAGCCTGGGGAAACTGGCCTGAAACACTCATTTCAGACAAGGCTATGCAAATAAATGGTATATCAGGCTAAACCCTCCCACTTGGGGTCAAACCACAGCCCATTATAGAGCATCGCTGGGAGGCGTGCGCCACGCTGGGCCCCCGTTCCCCGAACCCCGGCGCCTTCCCCATCTTGCAGCCAAAGGGGGAACAGGGCGATAGCCGGCGCAGGGGGCTGCCTTAGCCCGGAGGAGAGCTGCCAGGGCGGCCCCAGAAAGGTCGCCCTCCCCAAAGACCCCCGTGCCAGCTCTGGTCTGGAGCTTCAGCTTCAGCTCCTGCCAAAAAACCCGCTTGCTCGGCACTTCTGCCGCGCTGCGCCACGCCGCCTTAGCTGCTGGAAGCTACAAATCACTCCCGGCAGCTGGGGAATGGGGCTCGCTGGCCTCTTTCCACCCATATTTGCTGTTACCGCAGGATAACATCGCCGCCAGCGGAAAACCCTAGCAGCAAGGCGCCCAAACCCTCCGCCTCAAAGCCCCCAGCCCACGAGCCGGGCGGCCACCGCCTTCCCCAGCGGAGCATCGCTTCGGCGGCGCGCGAGCCGTGGGACGAGCCAGCAGCCCGCGTTCCCGGTGCCGCGGCGCCCATCCCCGCAGAACCCAGCGGCGCTGGCGGTCCCCTGGGCGCCCACGCTCGCTAAAGGGCACCGCGAGAGACACCGGCCTCCCAGGCGGCACCAGAAGGATGCCGGGGGTGGGGGGGGAGAAAGGGGCAAATATTTTGGGACAGCAGGCAGGAATTTGAACCTGCGGAGCCCTGAGCCATCAGCTCAACTCTGCTGACAGCAAAATCTCACACGTAGAAAATATTTACACGTAGTAAGGACCTCGAAAGCGCCCACTTCATCTCACCAGGGTGACAAGGAAGGTGACACCCTGTCCCCCTCCCTCCCTCGCAGGGCTTTGCGAAGGCGCCAGGGCTTGCGAAACACCGGTACCAGCAACCAGGGTGCCTCCGCCAGGCGCAGGAGGCTGCGGCGGGTGCCTGCCGGCACCGCCGGGCACCCACAGCTCGCGCCGCCCGCGCCCAGCAAGCGCCGAGCCCTGAAGGAACGTCCGCATCGAAGCCCCGGCGCCGCGGCGCGCTCGCTAACGAGTACGAGCGGAGCCGGTGAAGAGCTGCTACCGAGCGGAGCGCTGGGCTGGCACCGGTGGAACGGGACGGCGTCGGGGCGGGCGGCCCGTCCGTTTCCCAGCTTTACCTCCCATTTTAACAGCTCGGCTGGGGTCCGAGCCGGCTTGGCGTGAGCCGGGGCGCTGGGACAGGCCTAGGCGAGGTTTTGGGGGGGGCTCAGCCTTGCCACCCCACGCCAACCGCTTCCCAGCCCAGCCGGGGACGCGGCTGCGTTTCGGGAGCAGCGCCCGGGGAGCCGACGGCCCCTTCCCGCTGCCGCGGCGGGAAAGCGCGGGCAATAATGGAAGTATTGACAATATTGGCGGCGTTAGAGACGCGTTGAAAACGCCGAAGACATTAAAAATATGTTAAAAGTTGAAAGTATTAAAAAATATTTAAAAATAATAAAAATTATTTTAAGTGATGGTGAAAATGGTGAAAATATTGAAGATTTTTTTTTGTTGTTGGAGCGTTGGGCTCAGCTGCTGTGCAGGGAGCGAGCCATTTCCTTCTTACCGACTCCCCCTGCAGCCCTCGGCGGGAACTGCCCCCTGCAGAAAGTGCTGGAAAACGGAGTTTTTCAAAAACCAGACCCCAAACCCCACCAAATAAACCCAAAGCGGCTTTTCCCCCTTGTCAAAATAACCCTTCTTTTTTTTTTTTTTTTTCCCGTTGCCAAAATAATCCTTTTTTTCCAATGAAACCCCCAACCGCCTGAATTTCTACCATCCATTTGCACGCTCCCTTCGCACATCAAAACCTCCTAATTATTTTCATTAACGACAGTATTCGGAGCAGAAGCTGCAACACAAGCCAGGACCCACAAAAAACACGACTTTCAACAGGAATAATTGAAACTTTCTCACGTCTGAGCTGCTGCCACACATTTTTTTCCAAGCGCACCCACATGCTGCCCAAAGCCCCTTATTTCAAGACTTTTCGTCAGTAGAAAGTAGTCAGAGTAGCTGCGTGTAATCGAAAGTAATGGGGGAAGGGAAAATTAAAATCTGACGGTCTGGTACAAGTGAGGCGAAGCGGGAAAATGCATCCAAAGAAGACTCACAGCATTCCCCCGCCATTTAAAAATATATATATCAGCAAATACGTGCCTCAGAAAGCACTTCGATCAGAACGTATAGATATATATACACCGGAAAATGAAGGGAATAATCCAGACATCAATCAGAAAATGAAGGGGATAACCCAGCACAGCGCAGTTTCAAACAGGCGTCGCAGCCCGTGTAAATTCATAAAAGAATAACAAATCTCCTGTGGGAAAAGGCGCGTTTGACGCTCAGAGTCCCTCCGTCTTTCCCCGTTTCGGGATCATCGAGCGCGGAGGGAGCGGGACCCGTCTCCGGCTGGCAGGAGGACGAGCAGCCGGGGCTGGACGGGCTTTGCTGAATCATGTGCATCGTACGCTGGATTTTATTTTATGAGTGATAATGAAAGTAAGAAAAGTGCTTTTGGGGAGCGGGGCGGGGGGGGTGGTTGCAAGCCCTGCCACTGACTCGCTTTGGGAATGACTTGCCGCCGTGCTTTGGGAATTCCTTCCCATGTGGGGTGAGCGGAGCGGGGGGCACGGTTTTCTCCCCCCTGTCTAACCCCGCGAGCAGCACCCGGAGCAGAACAAAACCCCACCAAACCAGCGTATTTTGTGCTTTGCTTGGCCAGGAACCTCCAGCAATTCCCAGCCCGGCTTGCAAAGAGCAATTTCTCCCGTCGCCAAAGGCGACGTACTTAAAAAACTAGTTTAGTTTTGCCGGGACCCACGCTTCGCAAACCAGCTGGTGCAACTTGGATGTCCCGAGTTTTCCACTGACTAACTTTCTGAGGCACACAAGAGGAGACGTCAGCTACCCGCCGCAGTGACTCTCGTTGCTACAAATGTGAATTTTATTACATTTAAAAACAAATACTCTGAGTAGGAATTAAATTATCAACGTCCCTGGTTACCAGACCATCAAATCTACCGCATGTGTGGTTGATAAATGTGAGTTTTGAAAATATGGCGTGAAATACTCTTAGGAAAATGCGGAACATTTAGAAAATGGGTAGAAAAAAAATACATTTAGCAATTGCTCAAAGCAGTGCAACAGTGAGGGAATAGACCTGCCTTATTTTAACGCTGTGCATGCAGCGGATGAGCCCCGTGAGTACGGGGAGGGGCACCTTCGTGCTGGGATTTGGTCCCAAGTGGCAAATACTTAAAAAAAAAATAAAAAATCCCTAAAATCTGGAAGGCCCCAAACTGCTGGAAAGCCACACACCACGCCCCTTCCCAGCCAGAGCCGCCCCGGGAAGCCCAGCACGGCGATGGGGGGCGAGCGGCTGGGTGGGTGGCAGGGCCGCAGCCACCCTCCTTCCCGTCCGGCTGCCTCCTGCCTGCCGGCAGGCTCGCAGACAGGGGTGCAGGCAGCGCGTTGGCNGGGCGGGGGGGGGGGCAGGCTGGGGCGCTGCTTTGACGTTCGGAGAGAAATCCCCACCTACGGCGAGCATTAGTTTCGGTTTCGAGGCGCGACAAACGAGCTCTTTCCTCCGCCGCCGCGCCGTGGGGCGGCAGGGGAGGGGATGGGCACCTGGCCCCCGGCGGAGGCAGGCAGCTGCCGTGCCGGGGATGCTTGGTGGTACGTGCCGGGGACGCACGGCGGCACAGGCAGGCGGTTTCCAGCCGAAGTCGGTTCCCTGATCCCTGCACGGCTCCCGGCGATGCTCTCCAGCTCGGGGAGCCGAAGCCGCGCCGATGCCTTTACGGGCGGTCACAACCCCAGGTGGGAGGGGAGCAGGGCGAGCCGGCGCCCGGCGCTGGGAGCGGCAATATACACCCAGCCACACAAAATATGGACTTGGCATCCTTGGAGGGATCCAAACCAGGGCTGGGTACGGCCCTGAGCTCTGGCTCTGCTTGGAGTGGGCAAGGAGGTGGCCACAGCCAGGGCTGCCCACGTCTTCATCTCAAGACGTGATGCCCTGCCTGGGTCTAATCTTCGGCTCGTCTCAGTTCTTTAAACCAATTTCCCTGTGCGTTCTCACGAAGGAACAGTTCCTGTTTCTCCGCCTCAGCCATGACCACGCTTTTTTCTGCCCGGCCCCGGGCGCAGCCCTCATCCCTTCAGCTCCCCCGGGTGCCTTCACTACAGCCCCATGGGAAACTCGGGGATTCAAAACCATACTCGGCTTTGCTCTAATTCCGAGCCTTTTTCTTTTTTTTTTCTTTTTTTTTTTTTTTTTGAATGCCCCGTGAGCTGAAATTTCCAGGAAATATTGAGTTTGGATACCTGGCATCACCAACCTGTGGCCAGCCCCTGGGCTGCGGAGTGACGGAGACCCCGGCCGGAGCCGTACCCCCACTGCCACCCCCGGGGCGCCCCAGAGCCGAGGGACGGGGGAGCCGAAAGCCGGACACGTTGCTTTAGTCCCGCAGGTGCCATTAACCCCTTTTGTCAGCACAACACAACTGTGTGCTCAGGCTTAAAAGTGGGTTTTGTGGTTGGTTTAAGGATGCCGTGATTAACACGCGCCGGGGTTCAAAAATCATTTTTCTTCCTCTGCCACGCAGGCATGGGGACACCCGGGCGCTTCCCCACTGAGGCTGCCCAAAGGCCACGGGGATGGGCACCCCCATTTGCACCCATGCAGCTACCTGGGCGCAGGTGCTTCCAGCCCTGGGCTGTTTCTCCGCGGGAGGAGCGGAGGAGAGCGGGGCAGAGGCGAAAACCCACGTCTGGGTGATTTGCTGCATCCAGGCACGGTCCCGTGCGGCAGCAGTGGCAGCACCAGCAGCACCAGCAGCACCAGCAGCACCAGCAGCACCAGCAGGAGGAAGGATGGCAGCAGAAGGGGAAGAGCATCCCGGGGTGATGCTCTCCCCTCTCCTGCCGCAGCCACGCTTGCTGCTGACTCATTTTTGGCCAGCGAGCCCACGCGAGGCACAGCACCTCCCGCCACCCCACCACTCCGTGGGGTTTTTCCTTTCTTCTTCTTCGTCAAACGAGCACCGAGTTACCAAAAACCCTCGTCACGTGGCCCGCGATACGGCAGCCCCGCTTTCATTTACTGGAACTGCACAGCCTCGAAAAAACACAAGTTTCCAGCAGACGAGCCGAGCCGCTGATGCCCTCAGAGGGCCCTCCCTGGCCCCGGGGCTTTGAAGGTAAGGAGCTCCTGCGCGGGTGCTTTCCCCGTCCAGGTGGTCCCCGCCGGCTCGGTGCCACGCGGGATGCGCCGGGCACCCCAAACCACCCATCATCCCAAAGCCCGTCCCATGGAGACACTCACCCGAACGGCGGCTCCTTCCCTGCATCCTCCAGAGCCAGCGCCTGCGATGGGGAGAGAAAACATCGGAGCTGGGTATGTTTTCATGGGAATGGGTAAAAAAAAAACCCAAAAGTGCCGGCTGCATGGGTGCAAATGTCACTTATTTCCCACCATTAAGCGATGATGACTAAAATAATTGGGAGGGGAAAAAAAAACCCACCCCAAACCCCGCTTCGGTCTCTGCTCCCAGTGGGACAGCCATGCTCCCGCTGACTCACCCATCGCTGCTTCCTCCAGCGCCCGCGCCGCGTGCTCCTGAGCACCACCGGCCAGCCCGCCTTAATGACACCTCGGGGGAAAACAGCCTTTTTCTTGTCATTTATGCCAGTTGAAAAACCTCTTCTGCTGCTTCTGTTTCCGCGAAGGGCCAGGGAATCACCTATGGAGGAACGAGGTGGTTGTTAGCAGGAGCAGGAGCGCCGGGCGCAGGACCAGAGCGAAGCCCCGCGCATGGATGTTCCGTCCTCTTGCCTCCAGGTTTACGCTGACGCGATTTTTGTGCCGCAGGGTGGAAATCGGCCGGGGCTTTGTGCCACCTCGTGTGCAGGCGGCGTGAGCCCGGGGCAGGACGCTCCACCACAGGGATTCATCCCGTCGCTTCCCATGCTTCCCCTTTTACAGGCACTTAATGACGAGGGTTTAATATCAGCTTCTCCGGGGAAAGCACGCAGCCCAAACCTGCACAGTTGCTGCTTGAATGCCATTAATGCTTAAATATTAAGCGTTAATAGAAATAATGGGGGGAATGTCAGGGAAACAGAGGAAAGCTGGGCTTTAGCATCCCTCCCTGGGCTGCGAGAGTGGTCCATACCGGGTGAAGGACAGCGCAGTGTCCTTAGGGGAGATAAAAAGGCCATCGGCCAGGGAAAACTGTAGCCCCTTCAGGTGCAGTGTCCGGTTTAGCCTGCCGGCTGGGCTGCCAGCATCCCCTCCCAGCGCAGAGCCCCTCGCTTCCCCGGCACAGGTGTATCCTCCCGTACCAAACCCCACGCACGCCGGTTTCCGACGCCAGCGTGGAAACCCGTGCGTGGCTCCCCTGCGTGCCTCTCGGAGCACAACAAATCTATCCGACAGCCTACCTGGCCTCCCCTCACCGCAGCTGCCGGCCCGGGACGTGCCAGCGGGTTTATACGGCCCCGTCACTCCCCGCTGAGATGCGGGGAAGGGAGATTTTCCCATGGCCGAGAGGCGCTCCTGCTTCCCCCGAAGCAGCCGGCTACACCCATCAGGAAAGGCTCGGGGTTTTTTTTTCTCATCAGAAAGGGCTGGGAAAGGTCCCGTTTCCCAGGGCTTGCAGCCAAACCCACGGGGACCGTGGCAGCAGCAGCGGGCTGGGGCAGGGATGAGATGCAGGCACCAAAATCCACTGCCCCAAGGGGTGGCGGGAGGCTCTGCCGAGTGGCCCCCAACTCCCCCGTCTTCCAGCGATGCATCCCCAAACTCTCAGGCACCTGGACGAGCACCCAGCCTGTCTGCTGGGAAGCACTCTGGGTTTTTTCCCCCCCCATCCCCATCAGATGGGCTAAAAAAAGCCGTGACCTCCCTGCAAACCCCGTGGGAAAGGCTGCTGGCTGCCGTGTGGATGACGGAAACCATCCCCGCTCCCCAGGGAACAGCTCTGGCAAGCACCCGTCCGAGATGCTCACCCACTCCAAGCCCTTTCCCTCCCCATCTAAGGGACCCTCTCCCTCTCTCCCACTGCGGGGCGGTGGCTGTCACCCTGCTTGAGTCCCCCGCCCTGTTTTTCAGCTCAATCTCTGTTTTGCATGATTTCAGCGAGGCCGGGAGCACAGTTCTTATGTGTTTCAAGAAAATGAACCGACCTGAAAATGGCTTACCGGCAGCTTTTTGCTCCCTGATTCAGCTGGAGTTCAGAGATGAGTCAGGCAGCGGTGAACAGCCCCAGGAGGGGGTAACAGGGAGGCTGCTTTAAGCGGGCTTTCACAAATTCACGCTATTTAAAAAACGGGTTTACGACACACTGGAGCGGCTGCAGCAGCAGCTTGGATCCAGCGTGGTTTGGCAATGCCGGGTGCCCTTGCTGGGGTGAGCATCCCAGGGACCCTCGACACCTCCAGCCGGTGCATCCCCACCGCTCAGCGGCGGCTTTAACCCTTCCAGCACTCTCGCTGCCAGCTCCTAACCTCAGCTCCACCGCAGTCGCTTCGGTAGCAATCCGTGCAGCCGCAGCGCCGGGGTGAACCCACCACTTGCTCGCCGCCGGCCGTGCCCGAGGGAGCTGCCACAGGGATGGCCGGTGGCCGATGCTGTGGCTTGTCTGATGAGTGTGAGCGCCCACAGGCCAGGGAGAAACACCAAAACACCAGCCCCTTCGCATTCTCAACTGGGGCTTTCACCAGTTTCTCATACGAGGAGCAAAAGTCACCCGCACTGAGATCTCAGCGGCTGCTCCCTTGCAGCGACAGCCCGTAGAAGAGGCTGGCTGCAGTGATGATGCTTATTGTAGTATGTAGAGAGAACTCGACGGTTAATTATATATTTCTACGCACTGCCCCGTGGTGGTTTGAACTGCTCCATCCCTGCAAACCCCTTGGGCTGTTTCACATCCCATCACCAAGCCTCCCACGGTTTAGAGGTGAATTTATCCCCACTAAAGCACCGATGCTGCCGGCTCCTGCCCTCCCCAGGAGCTTTTGGCTTTTCCCTGCCCCAAAGGCGCTGCAGAGGGGGAAGCAGCGGGGGCGAGGGACCTCCTCCCTAATCATTTCGGTATGTGGCCGCGGGAGCCTGGCGCTGGAAGCGGCGTGTGGTTTCGCGGCCAGCTTGGCTGGGCCTCGAGGGGTCACAAGCCCCCAAATGAGCCCAGGAGCTGCGGAGGTCTGGGGGGTGTCGGAGCCTGGCAGCGGCATCAGCTGCTCGCCGTGCCGTGCCCCCTAATGCTTGGATATCCCCCTGAAATGAAGGGGATGGGTGGTCCTCTCTAGCCAGCGCTCCCCGGGGACATCCCTGGAGCTCGCATCCAGCAGACGGCAAGCTGGTGGGAAACACGTCCCACCTGGAGGGATGGGGGAAGAATGCACCCCGTGAGCCTCCCGCGAGCAGGAGGAGGAGGAGGAGGGCTGGCACATGCACACGGGGATGGGGGAAGAATGCACCCCATGAGCATCCCGTGAGCAGGAGGAGGAGGAGGAGGGCTGGCACATGCACACGTGGGCAGAAAACACTCGTTCTGCTCCCCTCCCACCTCGTCCCCCCCCCCAGATATCGCCACAAAACCAGAAAATGTGCTGGCAGTCATTAGCACCTCCCTGGAAAAAGCTGGTTTGCTGGCCCAGCCGCAAAATCCAGTTCACCAGAAACCCCCGAACCTCTCCAGTGTCCGGCTGCGAGCTTTACAGAAAGCCAGAGTTTTCTGCAGAAAGGGGGCTGTGAGGTTTCTTTTGGTAAATTTTTGTTGTTGTCAAAAATCCAATATTCCCTCTAAAAAGAAAATAAGAAGCCCCAAAAGGGTGGAAACCGCTCCGGCGCGGGGAGGCAGCGGGTAGCATCAGCTGGCGCCGGCTGCTCAGGGAGAACACTGGATTCACAGAGCTTAAGCCCCTGCAGCACCATGGGTCGGGGCAGAAAAAAAAAAGAGCTAGAGCAGAAAAATTGCCAAAAAAGAAAACCAAAAGGAAAAGAAAACAAACCTGGAAACGCGGCCTTGGCTTCATTTTTCTGCCAAACCCCACTGCCAGGGAGCAGGACGCCGGGGGAGCGTGGAGCAAAGGTGCCTTGGAGGAAGGAGCAGGTTTGGGTTTATCTTTCATTTCGGGCGCTGCTGGTGGCATGTGCTTTTTGGGGCACAAAACCCTGCAGGGAAAGGCTTTTGGGTTGGATTTTCCCCGTGGGACCGAGCGCCCGGCAGCGCCCCGGGGGATGCTCGGTCCCTGCCGCGGGAGGTGCGGGTCCCAGGGGACCACACGCCTGCATCGCCTGGGGGATTCAGCTGCAGAAATGGGTATGGGCAAAAGCAATGACCCCGAAATGCCCCGGCAGCCAGCTGGGATCCCATGGGATGGCTGGCATCCCGCGGGACGGCGGATTTGCTGGGCATGCCGGCACCTGCCTTCCCACGGAGCAAAAAAATAAGTCGCTAAGTCACAGCAAAACCATGAAAGCAAAACCACAGAGCCCCAAAGCGCCTCTGAGTCACTCCCCCGGCCGCCGCCGCGGCCCCACAGCCCTCCAAAACTCGCCGCCACCTGCAGCCGGCCCCGAACTGCTGAGCCGCCCTCGGCCCGCTGGCACGGCACGGC
This sequence comes from Anhinga rufa, assembly GCA_013400875.1. Classification (NCBI taxonomy): domain Eukaryota; kingdom Metazoa; phylum Chordata; class Aves; order Suliformes; family Anhingidae; genus Anhinga; species Anhinga rufa. The sequence continues at coordinate 12,517 of VZTV01107537.1, read as the reverse complement.
ACGGCACGGCGTGGCACGCACCAGGCTGCTGCATGGGTGCTGGCGGCATTGCCCAGCAGGCAAAGCCCCCCTGCCTGGGGCGCAGGCAGCGACCGGTGGAGGGGCAGAGGGCAGGGCGGAGCGGCGGTGGCCGGTCACGCCAGCTCAGCGTCCTCCGCTGAGCCAAAAGCGGCTCGGCAGCCCCCGCTCGCCGGCACCGCTTCGCAGCCAAAACGCTTCCTTCCCCTCTTTCCTGTAAAATCGCCGGCATTTTTTTATTATTATTGTTCGAATTTGTGAAAAATACTCATTTGAAATGAGAATGGAGATTAAACATTGACAGAAAGTGCTACTGGGATTAGTCACCGGTTGTAATATCTCTATTTACATGAGTCACAGAGGTTGGCCGCGCGGCTCTTAAATTAAATCCCCGCTGGGTTTTCGATTTTTGGGCTGTCCTCGGGAGACCTTTTGGTAACTTTTCCCCAGTTCTGAGCAGAGCTGGCAGCTGCCTCCCAGCACGTGTGCTTACCGAAACACTGGCGGTGGCTGCGAGGGCTGCACCATGGGGTTACGCGGCAGCTGGGGCCGGAGGCGACGCTTGGATCTGCCCCCTCTACCCCAGTGATTTCCCCGTCTGTGGCGAGGATGGGAAGAGGGAGAGAGGCGGCAGGCACCGAGGGGGCGATGGATGGGTGGGATGCAGCCGGGGTGACGGCAGGGGCCAAGCCGGCGGCACCGGGCCCCGGCGGTGGCGGTGCCGACAGAGGTCACTGTTGCCGAAAAGCTGCGCGCCCCAGCTGAAAAAGGGAACTCGGTGGGGAAGGCGGCAATGGGGCAGGCCTGGTTTTGAAGAGGCGCCGCGCTCCAGCGGCCACGAGGCCGCCACGCTGGGGCCATCGGTCCCCAGGGCCCGTGGCAGAGCCCCCGGGGCGATGCGCGGGGGCAGCTGATCCGGCATTGCGGGCCCGCGGGGTGGGCTGGAGAAGCTACGCTCTCCCCCACGGCCGCGTCGGGGGCCTCCGAGGGTGCCGACCAACTGAGATTAAAAGCAAAAAAAAACCAAAACATAACGACGAGGAAAGGAAACGGACTCTGCATGGGGCTAGAGGGGGAGCGTGCTGCCATGGGGCTGGAAGCTGAGCGAGGGAAGGGGCAGGAGGGGGACCCCAGGCTTCTGCGGGCACCCCTCGGGCTGCTAAACCCCTCGCAGAGCCCCTCGGATCCAGGGCAGCCGTAGGGAAGCACGAGCAGAGCCCAAGCAAGCGCCGCTTGGGATGAATTGGATGGATGTATTGGCTTCCCACGGCAGAAAACAGCAGGTCCTGCGCAGCGGGACCCCAGGAGCCGCAGGGGGACGCCTCGCCGCTGCCTTTCCTCGCCCAAAGCCCAAGGGAGAGCACGTAAACAGCTTGCGAGCGCAGCATAAAAATAAACCCCCAGAAAGGTGACTAAGCACTCTGGGTACCGAGGCATGACGCCAGAGGAGCCCGGCCCCCCTCCCCGGCTGCGCCAGGCTCCCGCCGGGAGCTGCCGCCCGCAGTTATCCGGGCGAGGGGCCCTGCCGTGGGAGGGAGAGCCCCAGGGGTGCTGCTGATGGGGGGCAGAGACCCTCCGTGTCCCATCTCCCCCCCATCTCCATGCCGTGCCCGAGCAGAGCTGCTGCCCTCTGCAAAGCCCCCCCCCCGAGGGGCCCATCAGCTCGGCTTCCGCCTGCGACTGCCCATGGGGCACATCCCAGGGGTGCCCCAAGGAACCCCCAAGGCTGGGGCTTACTGGGAGGGACTGGACGGGTCCCCTTGCCCGGCGGGGGGCTTGCCCACCCACAGCGGGGGCAAGCAAGAGCCTGCAAGGGAGCTGGGGGAGGCTTTGAGGCGCTAGGATGCTGGGCATCGCGCCCGGAGAGGCAGGGCGAGGGTCCCCGTGTGCTGGGGCTGCCCCTGCCTCGCTCCCCTGCACCTCCCAGGGCACCCCACGGCAGCCAGGGCTCCCCAAGCAGAGCCCCCCACCACCCCGGGGCGGCACATCCTCCGTGGGTGCTCAGGGACCCACAGCGGTGCAAGGCAGAACCCAAAACACAGCAGTTTAAACGTGCAAAATTTAGACTGCTCTCCAGGCAGAGAGCCTGGCGCAAAGCAACCCACGGCAGCGCGAGAATAAGGCGTTGCAAAGCCCGTCGCCTATATACACACACACATATATTTTTTGCAATTCACAGCCAGCAGCTAAAGTAACCAGCGTTTTAAACGGCTCGCAAAGCCTCGCAGCAGTAAATAGCACCTTACCCTGGCAGGCCGGGGGAGCCGGGGGCCGAGGCAGCCCCCGGGGGCCGGAGGGAGTGCGGGGGCTCCACGTGGGGCCGGGAGAGCCAGGCTGGCATTCGTAACGGGCGCCAGACACCCCAAGCCAAAACTTCCCCCGCCGCTCTGCCCAGATCATTGGTCCAGGTCACGGCGGCGGCTGCTTTCAAATTCTGTTAAACCTTAAAAAGGAAACAGGAAGCCTCTCAGCTCTTGACTTCATGCAGCTCGAGAGGCTCTCGCACACACATGCACGCTCACGCGCTCTCCTTCCTAGCCCGGAGGCTGAAGCAAAGGTAGGCAGGGTGCTGCCGAGGCGGTAGAGCCGTGCCCAGTCGTGCTCGAGCATCCTAACCCCGGCTGCGCGGGGAGATGCTTCCTCCAGCCCCAGGGAAGCTGCACTTTGCACCTCCTCGCAGGGGCTCGCTTAAAACCTGCTTTGCTTTTTCATTTTGTTTGTGGTCAAACGCATCTTCACCTTCCAGCTCACCGAGCCACCAGGCAGCGTCAGGCTTGTGGTGGAGCCTGGACCACAGACCTCAGGTTTAACAGGTCCTGTCTAAGACGAGCGGTTTTAGACTGTCTAAAACTCCTCTGACGGTAGGACAAGACCCCTTCTGTCCAGCAGAAGAGTGACGAGCATTAGCACGGCCTCAGTTCGGGGCTCTCAGCTTTCCCCTCACCACCGTCTGCTCTTCTCTTCCTCCCGCAGCATGTGCGGGGCAAAAAAGCAACCGAGATAAACCCGTGCAATTCGTCCTGTGTTTGTGGTAGGTAGGGGCTTCAGGAGGCTAAAAAACCCCACTCGTCCCCAGAAAAGCCAGGGTGGGGAGCTGGGGAAAGCCCAGTTTCATTTGTTTTTGGGAAGTGAGTGCTTAACGCTTCACGTTTCCCCTGTTCAGAAGGAAGAAAGCGACTTCCCCAAGTTGCACCAAGGGAGGAGGCAGGCACGGCCCCAAGCCCGGCACAACCGCCGTCCCAGGGGAGGAACGGCCAGACCTCGTGGCTCCCAGGGGCAGAAGTCGGGGTTTCCATACTTCTTTGCTAGCGGGTTTATTTAATTCACCTCTCAAAGAAGGTCCCTCTGGAGGAGGCGTTCTCTGTCCTGTTTTTCCAAAGACTAAACCCCCGTCAGAGAGGCGCTGCAAGGTGCCCCCCCCCTCCCTTTCCAAAGCCTCAAGCGCAAACCCTTGCCCCCGGGACGGAGAAAGCGGGCCGCGAACTGAGCTCACGCTTGGGTCGCGACAGCGGTCGCGACCCGGAGCCAGCAGCGGGACGTGGGAGGGCGTCCCCGCCGTGTCACCGGGCGCAGCTCACGCGTGCAGAGAAAAGCCATCTGCTCGCGTCCCATGGGCAGCACCGGGGCTGGCGTCGGAGCTGCAGCCCCAGAGCTCTTTGTCCAGCGCGTTGGTTAAAGACGTAACAGCCCCTGAAACGAAACCCTGCCTTTCCTCTGTGGGTGCCCAAGGAAATGAGATCCACTTCTGAACAGCTTAAGAAAAAGGGGGAAGAGGGGGGTAAGGTTTGTCACAGGCTCCAGCTGGTTGCAGCTCAGGTCCTTGCTTCAGCACGTCTTCGTTAACGCGTCATACGCGCTCTTTTTAATGACATTTGGAAGGTTTGCACAATGTTTCTGCTTCTGCCTTCTTTCTAATCACTCCTAGTTGTCTTCCTCCCTCCGCAAGATCCCTAAAATCCTTCGGCTCCCCTACTTGAGGGTTTGGGAGAAAAAAAAAAAGGGGGGCCAAGATCAGCACAAGTCCCACAGAATAACATCCAGTTTGAACCTTCAGAATAAGCAGAGTCCAAGAGCTTGGCTCCGGCTGCTTTTCTAGTAGTAATCGTTCAACCTCTGGCTGCTTTTGTTGGAGTAACTCCACCTGTTTTATGAAAAATTAAGTGCCTGGCCTGCCCAGAACAAATATGGAACCAGCCACGCTCCGAGTTCAGTGCTCAGGGGAAATAAATAAGGCATTGTAGCAGAGATGAAGGAAACACAAACGAATGCCCAATTATTTAAATTATCTGTAAGTAGTTTCATTTCTTGCCCAGACATAACGTAACGTGGTGGAGGCAGGTGTTTTCTCAGCAGCCACTGACTAATTGCAGAACAAAGATTAGAAAAGAAAGAAAAAAAAAAAGATGTAAACAGTGCAGTAGTGAGTATGTCGCAGGCGAGTCGGAGCAGAGCAATTTATACTTACAGAGTGCGTACGCTCATAGGAGAGACGTGCAGTAGCCTTTATGAGACAAAGCCCCCCCGATATTGCATGAACGAGACTGAAAGATCATGCCAGTTCTTGGAAAGCGTACTTGGCACGATGCGAGCGGCGTGGCAGGTGGCTTGCTTCTCCTTCCAGCCCCAGACCCAAGAGGGAAAGCAAGTCTGGCATCCGCTGGGCTGCCTATCTCCTCAAATCTGCAGTACCTCGTGGAAGCGGATTGAGATCCGTGACAAGCAAAGAAGTTATAAAAACAAGGAAATTGTACAGTTCCCAGCCAAGGTCTTTTCAGAATTCTCCACAAAAGACATAGCTGTAAACAATCCTTAGTTACAAAAGTAAATTTATTATTAGTTCACTTTTACAATTTCTTTTTTTTTTTTATTCACTGTAACAATTTATAAATAACTCCTGGTCACAGTCACCACATCCAGGGACAAGGCTGACGTTTGTGTTGTTGGAGAAGTTACAAAATCAAGTAGGTTTTACCTGTACGGTTTTGAAAAGCGCGAAACAACACACAGCCGGCTGCGTCATTCAGTAACCGCCCGTAAAATGAATGCCGCGGGACCTACAGCACCATGGACTGCGGATTTCTGAGCAACAGGGGAGCGAGCCTTAGCAAGGCGCGAACTGGCATGTTCAACTGCTTGAACTTCAAAAGCAGCTCAGAGAAGTTTGTGCTTCCTAAAGAGATTAAAGAAAGAAAGAAAAGGAGCACGTGTTGGTGTCACGCCTGCCCAGTAACAGAACCGTCAACAGAGGAAGGAGAGTCAGCCAGTGCTCAGGGTGCGCCTCTGGAGATGCGCTCACCGCTACTCGTTTTGTTGCAACAGATTAAAAAAGTCAAGTTTTTTACAACAGAATTTTATGAAATCCCAAATTCAATTACCGTGGCGGGAACTCCCAGAGAGGACACGGAAAACCAGGATCTCCATAAAGGCCTTTTGACCCGAACAGATACCCACACCCCTGCCTGGAGAACGTCCGAGACGAGACACATTCACCTGTACGCTCAGGGTGCCGTCACCTGCACGGGACTCCCGACACAGGGGCTGCGGCCTCTGCAAAGCCTTCAGCAGCAGATTCCTCTCCCCACTGAGGCGGTAACGTTCACGTCACGCCCCCTAAGCAAGCCACAGAGCTCCCCACTTTGAAGTCCAGCTGTGTTTCTTTTGCAACCTGAGAAACCTTAGGCGAATAGAAGAGGACTGGTATATCCCCAGGTTGGGCTGACAGAGGTCAAGAGGAAGGCTGCCCAGTGAAAGGGCCCAGGATTCCCCTGGATCCCAAATCAGATTACCGCTGGAAACCTGGAAGAGCAGGTGTTTGCTCTGACTAGGGACTTAGGGGACAGATATTTAAGGACGTTCGGGATACGGTTAGCCCAACAAAAATAACACTTTTCCTTGTCACAGCCCGTTTTACTTGGTTCTGCTGCCTGCGAGGGCATGGTTACCTGCAGGTCAGGGAAGAGCCAAGACTTTTTTTATACAAGCTAATTCTGCCTTCTCTAGTCCTACATGAAGTTTCTGCCTTTTCTGTCCAGACTCGAGACAATTAAGAATAAAGATCAACGGAACAGCTTTCAGAGGAAATGCACGCTGTCACATAATTTAGAGGACATACTCCTCTCAGCATGCAAGGCCAAACCCAGGAGCATGTGTCCATACAAGTCCGGAGTGGTATCCTGCAATCCAGTCTTACCTTCCAAGCCTCCAGCCGCCAGCTGAGCTGGTGTCGGGACAGAGTGGTAAATCAGGAAGCAAGCCAGCATGCTCAGTTGGGATTCCTCTGTGGGCTGCCCACTTAGGTAGGAATGCAGAGAGACGTCCCCTCCGGCTGTAATACACAAAACCCTCCGATGAAATTTAGGGAGTATTTGTGGGAGGAAGCAGAAAGGCAGGACAACAACAGTATATCCACAGAAAAAGCCCGGTGCAAAGAGCCTCCATCTCCCTGCAGAGCTGGGCTAGGGGTTTGTTTGTGAGCCTGCCTTCATTCTGCTGTGGCCACCCCTTGCTTTTGCTCCTCGAAAATTCTCCCAGTGCAATATTAGGAAAGCATTTTCTCTGGGAAACACCCTTCCACTTTAACTAGACTTCCCACGGATATAGTCAAACATAATTCTTCAGTGGATGTTTCACACCAAACACACGAAACCGAAAACAAGCTGTTTTACGCTAACACGCAAACGCCTTCCCTTCAGTTGTAATTTTCCAGTACATTTGAGGCAAAAGTCAACCCGATCAGTAAGAAGACAAGAATGCTGAATTGCGATCACGGCTGTAGGATTAAAGTTATCTTCTCTGTACCTTGAAGCCACTGATCCAAAGTGTTATCGATAGTGCACTTCATCACAGGCAGAAATTCAGAGTTCATGAAGAGTCCTCGGTTTGGATTCCTGCTCATCCTCTCCTGGTGACTTCTGGAACTGAAAAATTCTAACACCAGCTTTATCTGCCACAGCTCAAACGTCTCGGACATTTCTCTTCTTTCTAATCTCCTCACAGCCTAGCAGAGGGGAAATACAAAGTGACTGTGAGAATGTGAACTGGAGGAGGAAAGAAATGTTGCTGTCATAGACATTAAGTAAATTAATCCTAACCGCCCCCCCCGTGCCGAGGCCTGCCCTTCTGAGCACCTACTGAGAACTGCTGGCTAACGTTTCTGGTGTCATTTCAGTTTTCATTAACTCAGATTATTTTCCAATTTGCTTTTAAAAATCTCCGCTAATCTCCCTGTAAGCTCACTGATACGTCTCCCCTTCTTCCTTTCTGTCTTCTACAAAAATCACACGCAACGAACAATACTCTTATGCCAAAGCGTAGCTTTAAAAAAGAACAAAGTGTTTACTCCACCTGATCTATTGCTATGTACGTGGGCAGCATCTCTGGATTTTCTTGTGTAACACACTCATAAAGAATTGAGGAGAAAAGATCCAGGATTTCCTGTTTCTGATAAAAGACACATGTTTAACAAAGCACACATGCTAGATACAATTTATTTCAGGTTCTTGCATGGCTCGCATTTCCTTCCATTAGAGTTAACCCACGAGCTGACATTACATAAATTAGCGATAGCTAACAACGCTACACAGCTTGCTTTCATTCTTGGGTTTATTAAAACTAGACATAATGCGGCTGTATTTTACTCCCTCAAGTCATTTTGTGCAGAGAAATGCTGCAAAACACCCTAACCCTTCTGCAGCAACTTCACCTAAATGCTTCAGGACTGAAGCAGGGCTCTCCATAGTTGCTAAACACATTCTGCAATGAATACAACTGGTGTAGATGACTAGCAGCAACTGTGAATGTAACCGACGGAAGAAAAAAAACCAAACAAAACCAACAAAAACTATAGGGTCAACGCTGTTTTACACCTTTGTATTGCAAAACATCCCTTAGAATACTCCCTGTCTCCGCTACTTGAAGGACTGAATTCTATTCCTCGGCTTAACGTAGGATTTTCCCACCTTTTATTCATGCAAGCAAGAAACCACGCTAGTCCACATCGAGGCATCATACCTGGCCCATGTTCACAGTTGGTTTGCAAAAATAATCAGCGAATGAAAACAGAGCAGGATCAGAAGTGAAAGCTGAAATTGCTTCTGGCTAAAAAACAGATTAAAGACACACTCTTAAAAATGAAATGTTTGGTTTTACTGCACAAATGTAGTATACAAATACCCAACCCCTCCTTCCCCAGCACACAAGTGAGAAGACTAGCCTACATAAAGCACATCATGGGCAAAACGTGTCCAACGCTTCTGCCTGCCCACGACAAACGTACATTCACATAGGTGCTCTTAGCTCAAGCTCATCGCATGCCCTGTGAAAGCCACCAGACTTCCTTTCCCTCAAGCAAAGCCAGTAACTGCAGTACGCATAACCATGTGGCAGAGCTAGGTGCTGGAAATAAATAACACGGCACGACCTGCTGCACTTCCCTCAGCCTTTCTAGAGGCAGCATTCCTGGCAGGAAACCGGTTTGGGAGCGATACCTTGAATGCCCGAGCTTCAGAGTTTTGGTGAGTAACAGTCTGTGCTAAGAGACTGCGCCAGCCCATCGGGTCCTCCTTGTAGGAGAGCTGCCCAGCTCTCAGCTTCACGTACAAGATGCCGCCCTTTGAAAGGATTGATCTGAAACAACAGCGATGGTGCTTACTTTAAATTGATAAATACACATAATGAAGGCAGACCTGTAAAGGAAACGTGAACTCCAACAGCTCACATACGGCCATATCCCCGTTTAGGCTTTGTGCTGATTATTTAAACCCTGCCCCACTTGCAGATATATAGAAGTCTTGGTATCTTCAGGGCAGGCTGCTATCAAACGGTGATGTGAGGACAGGCAGTGGTCATGAAAAAGGGATGAGCCCTACAGATAAAAGGAATATAACTCCCCGAAGCCACTGCAGGTTCTTGTTACACTCTTCAAGGATGAGCTCCCAGCACCAAGGAAAACCACACCAGTTGGTATCCACAGCTTCAAAGGCGTGCTGTGATGGTCCCTTCTCCAGGTAAAAAAAAAAAAGACACCCCAAAATCCCCAAAACAACAAACCCCCGCTATTCCTGACGAAGCCCACAAATAAAAGTGTGCAGCAGTTCAAAGTTACACTATTGCAATGCAGCTGTGTGTTTATCTGATTTAGAGTATCAGTTGCGCCATTAACTGTAGGCACTGGGCATCCTTAAAATAACTAAATTATCTGTATTGAAACTAACTGCTTAGCATAACAAGACAGCAGCAGTTTGCATGTAGTAAGACAGGGAAAATTATTTCTCAAATGTGCGTTTACGTCCAGACAAATGCCAGCCAGGCCCCTACCATTCTAAAGGGCTGGGGACAAGATGTTGTGACATGAAGGCTGACAGATTCAAAGCATCTAGAGACCCAGAGAACAGATAAGTCCCAAAGGCAGCAAGTTCCTCAGTCACCCACGCTGGTTTCTGCTGCGGCAGCACAGGAAGGCTCTTTTGGACAAACAAGTGCTCAAGTGTGGTAAAGGCTCAACCCAGGAGGACAAAGCTGGCTTCTGCCAGCTCTGGTGCAGCAGATGAATCAGGATGTGCCTCCTGATCTGGAGGGCTCTGCCTCAGTCCTGTCTGTTCTCTTTAAAGGCACAGACCAATAGATGCTGCACTGTAGTAGTGCCTAATTTAATCTCAACAGTGGCATTTAAAGTAACTAGAAAAACCATGTTATTGATGAAAGACGCAGCTGGCTTCTTCTATACTACTCAGGATGGCAAGTTACACTGTAGGCTGTTAAGCGCAAAGATGAGAATGATTTTACCCACAGATACTGTATTCCGGTAAGATTTCTGTTTTTCACAGTTGCCCGACAGAGTTAAAATGCAGTAAGCAGTACTTTGTATACTTCACGTAACATGAGAAAAATAGTATTTCACAAAGCAGTAACAGTTAGCTAACTACTGTATCAACAGTCTGGGAAACGTGACATCACATCAACTCAAAACTAAACTAAAACCATGAGTTTAAGATGGTTTCTGGTACTGCTCAATCCCGCTGCCAATATCTGCGGTTTTTACTATCAGGTTTTCCCCTGCTCTGTTTTTGCATGAATTATTCACATCAATAGATGAAACCAACTACGCAGTTTCTTTGTTCACCCTAAAGTGCTGTCAAATGCACAACAGTGAACCGATCAAAACCAGACTTCTTTCCAAACCGTAGGTGTTACAAATACAGGAGGTTTTTTAAAAAAAAAAGTTAAAAAAATTTACTACAAAGTCATTATTCAGTTAGGCATTATAAAGAATACTTACTTTAGATGATTTGTTCCCTTGCTTAGGTCTATTAATAATTCCCAGTACCGTGGTCCCTTCACTCTGATCTGTCAATGTAAGATTTTTATTACTAGATATAACCAGAATCATAAAATTAAGAGTTTTCTACATAAGCCTACAGTTCTTCCTGGGCCCTTACAAGGCCCTGTGCCCTTTTATAGTGTTACCCACCCTTAAAACTCAGGAAGAGCTCCTAGTTTTGCCTCTCCTGCAGTGAGGCTTTCTGGCACAGAGAACTTCCTGCTACATGAGATCTTGAAAGCATTACGATCAAGACCAAAGAGAAGCCCATGGCATAATTTAATACGTGCTCCATAGTGACAGAATTGTCTTCGGAGCCATTACTATGGGACGGTGTTGTCCAGAGTCTGGCTAAGGTTGCACAGGAAATCAAAGAAAAGTCCCTAAGCCTCTGTTCTTGCACTATTTGTGACACAAACTGGGTGATTAAATTCCTTATTATAATGGAGACTTCCTTTACCTGCTTCAGTAAGTGAAGCTCTGGAAGAAGCGTGGGTGCCATCAGCTCCTCGGTGGCTTCTGCGTACCACTGCGTGCCCTTCAAAATGCCACCAGTATTCACATATTAGTAAAACTCATTTTCATGTCAAAAGAAAGAAAACGTGCATCTCATTTGTAACAACTCCCCTGGCAGAAGTCAGTCAGTTTCTGTTCCTGAGTTCTGAGTAAATACATGACTTAGCATTGCCTTTAATGTCAGGAAACATAAGCCTAAATTAAAAGTGTATCTCCCATGGATGGACCAACACATAACATTGTGTGAGTCAGGCACACTTCAACTGAGATCTGAAGGTCTGAGAAGTAAACTGTATTATGAACAGGCAGAACTCTTTGCCAGAACCGCAAGGGATCTGTGCTGCACCTCTTCTCCCCCCGAAATCCCCAGATCCCTTTCTTCAGTCCT
>VZTV01107524.1:707-27274 GCA_013400875.1 Anhinga rufa | reverse complement strand
GGTTTATTCTGGGGGCCGCTACATTTAAAGCTAAAAAAAAAAAGTGTGTAACACCTTCAGCATCATTTCTTGATTCTCCGACAAGAGAACTAAGAGCCATATTCATTAATTACTTAGTCCACTGAAAGCCATACAGTGAGTGCATCTGCTGTGTATAAAAGAACAAATTCCTACCCAGCAGACAAAGTGTGCAAGTGGCATTACTGGAGGGTGAAAATGTGAAGTTAAGCCCAGATGGGGAATAAAACACAAGTTTGTTAGGAATAAAAAATTACTAAAATCTCTCACCAGTCAGATGCACAAATGATGCTACATTTAGCCTGTTCAGGATGAACACAAGCTGCTGAAATTGCTGGCATGATGACATTGGCCATTTCAGGAGCACAGTCCACTTTGGTAAATATAACAGCATTTTGGTAGCTTTCCCATTCTGTTCCACATTTATGTGTCTTCTGTTTTGGGTTAACATGATTCCCTCATCCATTTTTGATTGCACAGCAATATTACACAGGAGCAACGCTAAATGTTTTTGAATCAGAAATTTCCATAGCATGTCAGGCATCTGAGGAGAGGTTAAGGAGAGGATTTTTATGAAGAAATATTGAGAAATGTATTACCTTAATTTTCATCATTTCTATTAAAAATTATGGCCCATACAGTGATAATTACCTTGCAAGTTTTGAACATGCCACCTTTCAGCTTTGGAAAATGAGTAAGGTCCATATTGCACACAGGGTCCCTAGTGCTCCACGTGCAGCTAGAGCACTCTGAAACAACAGCGAGTGGTTCGTCTCTCATGGCAGAAGGTGGAAACTGCTTTTTGATTTTTAACACTGTATTAGAGACAGCTGAGGTTGCCTGTGCTCTGACTGCATGAAGAGGTGTGTGTAAGAGAAGATGTTAAATGTAAACTCCAGGATGCCTACAGAAGCACAGTAGTCAGCACTGAGGTGAAGATCTTCCCTCTGTGCTGTGAAGCCGCCCTATGTCTAGTTACCAGGCAGTAACTTTGTTGATTTAAACGTTGTAGGTTGTATGAAAGTTAGTTGGTAGGTGAAAGCCTGGAGCCACTCAAAATCCAAGGCAAAAACTCCTCTATAAATTCATAAAAATGGGATTTCTTTGCTATGTTGGAATCAGATATAAAGTCACCACACAACAAACTAGTGACGATTTGTTATCACTGGGCAGTGTGAAGCCATCACACTAGACTTGCCACATATTAAATCATTATACATCAGTTACTCTGGTGATAAATTTGTGTGTCCAACAAGTGAAAATGATGCATACCTTCTTTGTATTTATAGTACCTGTCTAGTCAAATTTGGCCTGGAAGTACATTTTTCATAAAAAGCTGTGGTACCAGCTTTTTCTTGTTTTTCAAGTGGGGAAAAAAGTGTTTCCACTGGAATAGGAAAAAAGGTGAAACAAAGCCCTTCTCAAGTTCCAGCATCATAACATTGCATGAGAATATCAACATAAAAGCTGTTATAAAACAAAAAATTGGTATAGTGAACTAGCTTATTTTTCTTTTCTTTTCTTTTTTTTTTTGGACAAGTCATAGTGTTATTTAAATGCATGAAGCAATATTATTTCTCAAGTTATTTGTTCAGCTTTTCAGTGTTCTTTTCCTAATCAGATGTACGAACAAACAATAGCCCAGCAACAACCGTCGGTTGTTATAAAAGGTTTGCAGTGCCTTCATTGGAGTTGTGCTTAGCTCTCTGTGGCAGGTATGGCTCAATTACTGTATTGGACTTCTAGAGAGGAGACAGAGGCAAAAGGAGGGAAGTTTTACAGAGCACGACAAAGTTCAGATTTTAAATTGGATTCTGTATGCTACCATAGCAGAAGTCAATTATAAAAATAAACAATCCACAAAAATGTAAATCCAAAGAAAATTCAAGGATTTAGCTCAAGAGCCTTCGCAATGCTAAAATTCTAAAACAAAATTTCAGAGCACAAATACTCTCTTGCTAAGCAAAAATTGTTATATATCTTTAAATAAAAGTGTGTAGTACATGCCTGCCTTGTAGAGAGAAATTACTCTGATACATTTTCCTGCATGAACAATACAGAGGAGAAAATAACCGAGGCAGAGACATAGTCACGCCAGACTGTTCCAGACAGGCCTAAGTAGATTAAACTGAAGGCTGGTCATTTTGACATTGAGTGCATTTTAATTCAACAGCATATTAATCAGAAACTGCCTTCCCTTCAGCCTCTCCTCAACAACCAAGATTGAGCACAATGTCAGTTTGCAAGTATTTTGGGCAAATGAAGTGCAGAACATAATGCCTTTTGCTGATACTCTAGCAGTTCTCAGTCAGTACAGAACTTGAATGTTCATTAGGCATTTGAATAGTCAGCTTGCAGAATACAAATACGGTGTGATCGCAGGCACAAGGTAGTATCTTAAATAGATATAACTCCGTGCAGTTCAGTATATCAGTAAAAGAAGACAGGAAAAACTAAAAAGGATGCTTCTTTTTAGATGCCTGCGGAGATTGTGCACAAAGATACAGGTGACAGCCAGCTCCCAGATCTGTTTTCATTAGAAACCACTGTGAGCAGCAGTGTTTGCATCTAAAGCAGATGCGGTATATGTTCCAGTGTAAGCACTGGCAAGGGAGATGAAGCCAAATCAAAATCCTGTATACAAGATTACTTCATCTTGGGGCAGACAAAAACGTGCAGTCAATCGGAATTACAGAGTTTATGGTGAATATGGACTTGGCCCACAATAGGAAGACTGGATTTTAGCTGTGAGGTTGTATCCAGATCCAGGGTTTTGGTTCAAAAGTCATCTCTGCTTTACAAGGTTGACACCAGGCATATGCTCTAAATGAATATGGTATTTAGTATCTCTGAAGAGGAGCTGAAGTGACATGAGCCAAAATCCCAGCAATAGCAGCATTTTGGAGATAAAATTGAAGCCAAGGGTCTCTGTCATGTATTACCAGATTATAGTTTATTAGGGCCTACATAATTTAAGATGTAAATTAAAATTAAAAGCTTGTAAAATTATGTACATCTTTACTATTTCTCAATAAATACACTTGGAAATGTCATTTTCTGCACTATACCCTGTTGTAAGATGTTTGGTTTGTGGTTGAAATCCTCTGTACACAATGTCTCTTACAGGAACTGAGCGTGACTGTGGGCTCTTTTTAAGTATGCCTGCACTGCCTTTGTGGTTCATGCCTGGAGCAACACTGTGCCCATGTGGTCTGGCAGAGTCTGGCTCACCTGCCTACCGTTTGCAGGGTGGAGCTGCTACAGGGAGGCGCCTTCTCTTCCTCACCAAGAACACCAGGTGCCTTGCTCCAGATGCAGCCTGAGACAACTAACATCTTTGTTGCGGTGTCCTTGGGGCAAAATACAGAACAAACCAGGCATTTAAATTCATTTAAATTCCTTTACCAATTCACTTACTAATATTATACTAATATTCTTCTTACGGACATGGGTTGTTCAGGAGACAGACTGGGCTACTGAAGGGAAGCAGCCATTCTAGTTGAAGCTGAGCCTCACAAAACTTCAAAAATGTCTTTGGGAGCAGCACTTCATGTCTTAGTGAGGTGCTGACCTTAGTTTGAAGGAAGCAGTCCCCCCACAGGCTGCCTGCACAGTCTTTAAGGCAAAAGTGGGACCACAGGACTATCAGCACACATAGACATGACATTAGAACCTTGGGAACAACACAGCAAGTGGCCAAGCCTTGGTAACCACAGCGCTTCAACCACAAAAGACAGCTTGTAAAAAGTAGATTTTTCTTCACAGGAGTTAGATTAAAGCACGTCTGTTACAAAGATCATAGATTCATAGAATCATTTAGGTTGGAAAAGAACTTTAAGTTCATCATCCAACTATTAACCTAACACTACCAAGTCCACCACTAAACCATGTCCCTAAGCACCACATCTCCACATCTCTTTAAATACCTCCAGGGATGTCACTCAACCACTACTCTGGGTAGTCTGTTCCAATGCTTGTCAACCCTTTCGGTGAAGAAATTTTTCCTAATATCCAATCTAAACCTCCCCTGATGCAACTTGAGGCCATTTCCTCTTGTCCTACTGCTTGTTACTTGGGAGAAGAGACCAACATCCACCTCACTACAGCCTCCTTTCAGGTAGTTGTAGAGAACAGTAAGGTCTCCTCTCAGCCTCCTCTTCTCCAGGCTAAACAGCCCCAGTTCCCTCAGCCTCTCCTTGTAAGACCTGCTCTCCAGACCCTTCACCAGCTTCGTTGCCCTTCTCTGGACACGCTCCAGCACCTCAATGTTTTTCTTGTACTGAGGAGCCCTAAACTGAACACAGCATTTGAGGTGCGGCCTCACCAGTACAGCGCACGATCACTGCCCTGCTCCTGCTGGCCACGCTATTCCTGATACAAGCCAGGATGCTGTTGGCCTTCTTGGCCACCTGGGCACACTGCTGGCTCATGTTCAGCCAGCAGGCAGCTTTCTGTCAGGCAGCGTTCCAGCCACTCTTCCCCGAGCCTGTAGAATTGCTTGTGAACCAAGTGCAGGATGTGTCACTTGGCCTTGTTGAATCCCAACAGATAACTGTTCTGTATGTACATTTGCCTTCTACTCCAATTTTATGAACGAAAAGGGAGATATATCAAAAATAGGGTGGACAAAATACAAAGAAGGCCCATCTGCTAAGCATAGTGACCCACAGACAACAGTAGTTTTAACATTGTGTCTCCCAGATGGGTTTGCATTTGACTCTAGAGAAGAGGAACCAATATTCAGTACCATTCCAGGAGAGTAAGATAAAAGGTAGTCAGAAAATGGTTTTCCACCCCATTAAAGCTGTGGGAGATTTCAGAACTTTTCCCTTTTCACATCAGGATAAAAATTAGATATTGGTGGCTTTTGCTTAAAAGCTTTTGTCAGGGATTTAGCACAGCATTAGCTTCATTTCTCATTGTTGATAAACTCAATGCTATAAATGGCTGTCAATGTGTTCTGCACATGACGATTCACAGCACTGAACTAGAGTAAAAACATTATACTGAGAGCATTTATGGGTGGAGAAATAGCTTCCTCATTTGGGTGCAAAAATACCCCTTCCTCATTATCCGTTACCTATAGTGAAATCCCGAGGAAAAAAGGAAAACCAAGCAGAAATTCAGAATGGAAGTATGCATCTTGTCCATTGTTTGCCAATGTATTGTTATCTCCAGGACATGCACGTTTAGGGTTGACTTGTTTGATCTGTTTTCTTTTTTCAAACAAATAATGGATTCAGAAACATTTTGCAAATGTCTATAAATTTGGGGGAATTGTTTCAGTTGCTAAAAGCCCAGGTAGTAGGGGGAATGCTGAGAAAGTCAAAACTTCTCAATAGTTTGTTTCTGCATGTTAGTTTCTCTACCAATTTCAAGGCTTGATTTCTCCAAGAACTGAATCTCTGACGTGCAACCACTAATAAAAATGAAGAAGGAATTATCTTTTTTCTGGTTGGGAAGAAAAGGGAGACAACACCAGAAAGTTTCACAAATTGATTTTTAAGTGGACAAGTAAAGAAAATCCTTTGTTGCACAAAGCACCATTTCTCAATTTGCTGGATGAATTAGTCATCAAAGATCCATCTAAACATGGGTTATTAGAAATTCGCATATGTACGTCAATAAACATGAAGCAAGAGAGCAGAGAGGCATAAAGGACAGGATTTAAATAAACTATATCATATCAAGGAGTTAGTCTGAGAATGGAGGTTAATTGACTTGATTTTTCTGCTGTGCTCTCAGTGTCTGCGAAAATGAAGTGCTGCAGAGGAGCAGCAAATGGAAAGTGATTCACGTTTCCTAGGCTACTCTACAACCTACTGTGCCCTTCACCAGGAAGCGCATGCTTTTTCTACATTAAAAAAAAAAAAAAAAAACAAAAAAACCCACAACTGGAGCTATTTGGAAAATATTAGAAATTGTTGACTCATTGAAACCAAAATATGTTTTGGGACTGCACACAGCAGCGTTGATGAATGGAACACTTCTAGTCCTGTTTAGAGAAAGAGTGAATCAGGAGCCCACTAGATCAGGCAGAAAAAAAGTGTGAGCCATTGCAGGAGTCTGGTGACTGTGGCTCTCAGCTGGCATATCAAGCCCCTGTTCTTTGCTTTCAGATTGTCTGGGTTAGGATCTTGGTTTCTAGCTTTCTGACTTGAAAAAGGTCCCTGTTTAGTCCCAGTAGTAAAGAGGAACGTTTCTGAAATCGGGAAAAAAAAAAAAGTTAAAGATAAGGGAAGGGAAGAAGAAATGAAAAAAAAAAATCTCCCTCCTTACCCAGCACTATAATCACTATGCCCGTTGCAAAGGGTTCTGGAAAAAGAAATCTTCCTGGAAAGGATTTAGCAACTGAGAAACTGTGGTTAGTTGGTTGGTTGGCTGCAGGGTGAGGGGGGGCAGACAAGACATGGGGAAAGACCAGCAACCAGAAAGGGCATTTTCCCTGGACAGCGTGTGTCGATCTCTCCTGTTTTACAGCACAGCCTCATCTGTGTTGTCTGTGTTCTGAACTCCTACCCATACAGCTACCCCCTCCAACTGTTCAACCAACTCTGGTCCGTGGGTTTTTGCAGGCTGATCTCTTTGCTTCCTTGTTTCTCTCTGGTTTTACACCTTTCTGTTACCTCATTGCAGCTGCAGCCCTTTGCTGTCTGTGAATTTGCTAGGGTCCCAAATAGCCTTTCAAGCATAGCGGCTCCTTACAGCTTTTGCAGGAAAAAGAAAGAGGGTTCCAGCAGTGTTATGCTACATAGGCCACAGAGGCAAGCAAGTCCCTGCATCCCTGCTTCCCTGCCCACGTGGGATACCGGGGATGTAGGAGAGTGAGATCCACACATGGGGCCAACCATAAGCAACAGCCCAGCCAGATGTGCCGCTTCCCTTGGTGGGCAGGGCTGCAAATACTTCCCTCCGCCACTGTTTACAGCCAGCATGATAGGAGCAACTCTCGCTCTTGTAAGAGCAGGCAGGCAGGAGACGCCATATGCTTTTACAGAGCAGCAAGACTCAAGGCAAGCAGAGTTGTCCTTCCCAGGTGGGAGCAGAAGCAGAAAACTGACAGCAAAGGCTTGGGCACAAAGATAAATGTAAGGGGTCTGTGGAAGAAGCACACGGAATGAATGTGTCCCTTTGTGGAGCTGGGGGTGACACACTGAGTACAGCTTGCTGGGTTCGTGTAAGATCGTGTCTAGTATTGCAAGCCTCCTGGATAGCCGAGCAAACTCCTGGAACTTAGCAGCAGGACTTCTTTGCAGGGTTCTGGGTGGGGGTGTGGTGGGTTAGCCTTGGTTGGCAGCCAAACTCCCTCCCAGCCACTCACTCACTCCTCCCCTCAGTGGGATGGGGGAAGTGGGAAGAACAGTAATGAGAAAGATTGTGGGTGGAGATGAAGACAAGAGACATTGCTTAGCAATTACCATCACAAAGAAAACAGACTCCACCTGGAGAAAATTAATTTATTGCTGATTAAAATAAATATTGAATCACTGCATTGGGGTAGTAGGAAACAAAAAGGCAAATCTTAAAACAGCACCTTTCCTCCCCCCATTCCCATGCCCAGCTTCACTCATTCACTGCCAACTCCTCTGTATCCCCTGAGCAGCACAGGTGGGATGGGGGAGTATGGTGGCTGCAGTCAGTAAGTACACAGTAATTCCTCTCTGCTGCTCCTTCCTCCTCATGTTTCTCCTCTGCTCCAGTCTGGGCTCCTCTCCACAGGCTACAGTTCCTTCAGGGAAAGTCCACCTTCTCTGGCATGGGGTCCTCCACGGGTTGTGGTGTGGATATCTGCTCCACCATGGAGCTCCACCTCCTTCTCATCTGGCCTTGGTGTTCCCTCTGCTCCTTCTTACTCTTTGTTCACCCCTCCTCTGCCTGTGAGGTGTTTTCTGCCCTGCCTTACACAGGCTTTCCCAGAGGTGCTGCCATCGTGGCTGCGGGGCACAGCTGTGTTCGGCTGTGGGTCCGCTGGAGCAGACTGAAACTGGCTATGGAGCATGGAGCAGCCCCAGCCTCTCCTCGCAGAGGCCACCCTGCAGCCCCCTCCCCATGCCAGCACCTGGGCATCTGCACCCAAAATGGGGTGGTGAGGAGGGGAGGCGTATCTCAAAAAAATCCCAACACAGTGCAAATCTCTGGTTCTGCATGGTTTTCGTTAATGGTAGAAGCCCACTGGAAGAGGACAAGTCTCAGCAGGAGGAGGCACACAGACCTAACCACAAGCAGAAAAGCAGAGGGAGATACAGGGTTGTTTTCTGCTGCCCAAATTACCCAGACCCTATGAAGAGCTCCCAGCACATCTTAAACCTGCTGCTGGAGAACTGCTGGATTAGGTTTCAGCAGGTCTAACTCCTGATCTCTGGCTGAGACAGTCATGGCCATACCTCCTGCCTGTCATGCATGCCCCCTGCTTACCTGCCCCATCCTCATCCCTTCTCCATCCCACACCCCAGCCCCGGCCCCACTCGGAGTCCCTTCATAGCCAGCTTGCAGAGGAGCACCTCGCCTGCCCCAAGACACTCAGGCACACCTGAAGTCCCATCAAAATTCCCACATGCCCAAGAGACTCCTCATGCCCTCCAGGGCATCAGGATCTGAGTGTTTAGCAGAGAACCTAGCAGGCCGTTTGAAAAGTGCCACCCAAGTGCCTAAGAGCCATCCCAGTCATTTGGCAGCTGAGGTGTTTGCTTTTAGGAACCCATGAGGGCATGGCAATTCACAGCCTTATGATGTGTGCCACATGCAGACGGTTAAGTAAATTAATTCTCCAGGAAATAGTTAGCTGTTATGGTGAAACCTTAGTAACCATCAGCTGCAGTTGATTAATCCATTGCTATTGCAACACAGTAATGGGCTAAATAGATAGTTTTCATTTATTTATCTGTGTGTGTATATATATATATTATTTTTCTCCTGGAATAAACAGTTTATTTGGTGGGAACGGGCAGTAGTGAACAGGGACTGAAATGGATTTTTTCTGAGTGTGGTTTTTAACAACGTATGAATATTCTCTTTCACCCATGCAGAGTGCTGTCCCAGTGATGACAAATGTGTGCATATTGCTCTGTGGAACTTGCTTCAGTATAAAAGATGTTGCTTCTGGTGGCAGGACTATTCTTGGTCCTGTGTGGCTATCTCTGTATCATCTCCTTCAGGCAGTCCTGACCTGTCACCCTGGGACTGTGCTTTGCATAGGGAAGGTTTTGGGCATGACTGGAGGTGCTGGTCAAGCTGCCAGCTTAGTCCCTCCATACACAACTCATTCCTGTTGGCAAGAAATGAGATAGCACAAATGAAATGGTATTTTCTTCCTGGTTTAGCCTCAGGGTTTAGGAGTTGTTACTGTAGCTCTGTGTATCCCTGCAGTACCCGATCCCACCACCTTTATTCAGGAGCCCTGTTCAGGGAGGGCAAGGTCTTCACAGACTGTCCCTGCCACTATCCCCAGCATTCCCAGGAGCAGCTCTCCTGCCAGAGCAAGGCTTCATGTCTCTGTACTGGGGAAGTTTGGTGCTATGGGAGGCCTCTGCCTGTATCTCACCAGCATAGCCCATGAGCAGCCTATAATGCTATCTTTACAAGAGCGCATCAGCTTTAAATGCTGTCTTTCTTCCACATAAAACTTTTAGTTTGGTTTTATGGTACAAGCCATGACTGGAGCATGTGTTACACTTCTGCAGCCCACGCAAAGGGGTTTTTACCAGAAACCCATAATGACATCTGTGCCTTACGATCATTCATACTTAAAGCAAAACAAAACAAGGAAAAAAAAAGGGGGGGGCTGAGGAATGCAGCCAAGTGTGGGGGGCTGCCCTTCTCAAACAGCATATGGACACTGATTTATGAAACGTGATCCTATTCTCAGCAATCACCACAGGCCACTGACATATGGTAGCTGATGGAGGTAAGGTAATTAGCAAAGCCTAACTGCTCCTGTTACTCCCTGGGAGCTGAAATGAGGGGTTTATTGCAAGCCCTGAATAGTCTTGATGAAGAACATATTCATGTTCAACATCAAACTGCCTGGTGGCCAAACTGGAGGTTGTGTAGTCACCCGGCCCTCACGGCCAGTTGAGAGGGGAAAGAGCCAAACCTGCCCAGGTCCTTTCTCAAGGTGGGCACTCAAACCACTCACCTGGCCCGTCACCTTGCCCACTGCAACCTCACTTGCCACGATCCTAGTGGGAAGAGGGCAATGGCCCAGGCAGCATTGCCCCTGGGGTTAGCCCTCAGGGAGCAAGGAGTGCAGCTCCCAGTGTTTGATTATCTCCGAGTGGTTTTTACACCCTCCTTAGACTAAGTTGATTTTCAGTGGAACAGGGGTCCTAGCTGGGAGGAACCTATTCAGAGGAAAAAAAGCAACATCTAATTTGGGCCCTCAAGAAGTCAAGAACCGCTCAGCCCAAAGGGTAGCCGAGCACTTGCTAGTGCTTTTATTTTTTCACATTACCTAAATGCTCAGAGTGAGTTTTCTTCTCTGGTTAAATTCCAGTTCCTTAAAAGCAGTTTATTTATAATGGAAAGGCTGACTCAACCTTCACTCTAATAACCAGGAAAACACAACAGTAAAATGAAACAACAAATCATTGCTCTGACAGTAATGAGGCGCTTGCTTAGACATTTATCTGTCCTTTTACAGGGCAGTAATTTTATGGTTGAAAGCCTTGTTTTTAAACTTCATGTCTGGGAAGAAATTGCCAAGGCCTGGCCAAAATTGCCTCGTTTAGCAGATGGTAACACTGTACATAATTAATGCATTCATTTTCATTCTTAAAAACTAGTAAATGCAGCTTATTTGAATTTCCTCTTAAAAGCTAAATTTATTAGCTACAAAACATAGAGACTGTGCCAACTGTTTCAAGGAGATTGTATCCTGTATTTCCCCCATTTTCTAACTGTTTTCCACCAATATCACCTGGGTGGCTCTTCCCCTCTCTAGAGGAAACTTCAGAGCGGGCGACAGCTTTCTCCTGTCCCTTTTATTCCTCCATATGTTTTCCTGATAAAGGTTTCTTTCCTTCACCTCCATTTAAAAAGCAGAAAGGCTGCCACTTGTTTGCTGAAAATGACTTTAAATTCATCAGCTTCCCCAGACCTAATAAAGTGACATGTTTACAATGTTAAAGGAAATCAGGTGTTTTAATGTTAAATGAAAAAAAAACATATTTATGTAGTGTTATAATAATACCGTTTGCCTGGCCTTTCTCAGTCTATTCATCATGCAGCAATCTCCCCACAAGATGCTGTGGAGTCTGCGTGCTGGAATGCCATGCAATAATAAGCCCAAATTCACCATAAATAATGTATTGCAGTGGCCTCCCCCCTTGCTGCTGGCAGCCACGGCAGAGGGGCACACGTAGGGAAAGAGTCGGCCCCCAGGCACGTGGCAGTGCAGAGGGAGCAAAGGAAACTCACCGGCAGGTGTGTACCGCTGCTATAGGCCCCTTGTGCTGCTCAGGCAAATCCCATTCATGCTACTGGTCCCACCACAGAAGTGCTGCTGGTCCCTTTTGTGCTACTGGCCCCTTTTGTGCTGCTGCTTCCACTGCATAGAGCTGGAAGCCGAAAGCCTGGACTCTTGTTGCGCTCCTGGGTCACAGCTGCTGATGCCCTCTTCATTTTGAAGGCCAGCGTCCAGTGCTACCACTGGAGTGGCGGTAGTGTGCACAGGTGGGCCGTCACATTTTTTCTGGCATTCAGCCGTGCCATCCCAGCTCCACGTGCACTCCTAGCCATTTTGTTACCTAAGTCCATGGTGCTAAATAGCATTACTGTCCCAAGTGAGAAGTGTCCACGCCGCTTGAGATCCTTCCTTTAAAGGACGGAAACCTGTCCCATCCTGGGCAGTGATGTAGGTGATGGGAACCTCCAGTTTTATGATGTTTTCCTCTTGAGAAGAAGGGTTTTTAATCTCCTAATCTAGTCTGTAAATTCAGCGGTTAGGTGTGCACATCTCAGCGAAAAATCAGGAGAATTCAGTCATTTCCATTAAAGTGGATAACAGCAGACTCCCTTTGGCAAGTAACACTTGCCCGAATATGGTTTATATGTGGTTTCCCCAGCCAGCTCCTACCTCTCTGCAGCTGGGCTGACAACACCGCTCTCGGGATGTAGCTCTGCAAGAGAAATACCTTGTTTACCTCTTACATGTCACTTGTTCCCACACTCTGAAAATACACCATCACCTATCACCATGTTCACAGAGGTCTGCTCAGAGGTGTTAACATCATGGGTGAGTTTAGCCTTCTCCTGGCACATTTGCTGACTTCTGGGTCCCAGCATGGTTATTCTCACAAGTCTTGTAGAAAAGAGCAGTCAGAGTAGGCAAGTAGAATCTTAATGGTTTGCATTTAACCACCAGAATTTTTCCTGTCTTTTCTTTCCCTTTGTATTAAGTTACCCTAAAAAGGAAATCCTCCCATTTCCCAACAAGCTGGAGCCCTTCATGGGACTCCCCACCAAGAAGTGTGGTGCTCTACTACTGAGCAAGCCTAGAGAGAGAGCTTTCAGGGAGAGAGGCACAGCTTGCTTCTTCCCTGCTGAGTGGAAAGGCACTGTTATTTTCTTTCTAACACATAGGTAACTGAGGCACTAAGTGATTTATGGTGGCACAGCATGGCAGGATATGAATCACATGTCCCAGACTAACCTCATGTCTCTGCCCTTGCCTGTTGCTAAATCCAGTATCTATTCTTCTCTGGCCAAGGCCCCATGTGACTTTTTTTATCCTTGTTGAACTTTTCTGTTCTGCTCCATGTGCAGAGATTGGCGTAGGTCTATAATAAAAACGTTCTGTTTTTTAAGAAGAATTGCTGAAGGAGATACTGAATTTCTATCTAGTAATTCAACCACTGTCATAGAGGTAGGTAGAATATGTATCTTTAATTGGTAGCCATCTATCCTTCCCCCTCCTGCTAAGCCACCACCGGACTCTAATATGTGGTTTTATGCTAGAAAACATCTGGAGAACATGTAGAACACTGGTAGTCCTGAGCTTAATGTCTTTCCTTGCACCTGTAGGTCTCAGAGCCAGCAGCTCCTGCATTCAAGTATGCAAAGCCACAGACACTTGACATTTAAACTGACTGCGGGGGTTAGTAAAAGAATCTTGTCTCTGCTATGAAGACTCTGCAATAGTGATCTTTGCAGTGACACAATAGCAGTGATGTCTGTGGTAATGCAATAACACCAGAGAACAAAACATCTGGCTATAGAAAGCAGCCACTAGACCCTGTGACAATAGCTCCCTTTAAATGGTTTTAAGAGGATGGAGTGTGTAAAGAAGTGGATGACATTTTTTCGGCATATTTCTGAGGTAAAAGGGGGTGAACCTCTTTATCTCTGGTAACCATTGATTTTAATATTGAGATGTATTACAAGGAAAAACTTGTCATGATAAATCATCCCATTATACTCCTAGCCTTGTAACTGGAAGCCTTTTTACCCATTAAATTTTCTTTCTCAACTATCACAGTAGTAAATTCACAATCAGTCTCCATGACACTTTTTTATATGGAGAGGCAATGTTTTCAGAGCTTTTATCATTGTGGATATCAGGATAACGTAATAAGTAGAAGAAGCCAGAACTCTTGTCACACTGGTGGGATTTATTAGAATGGTCAGGAACACTCAGTCGTTAAAAACAGCAAACTGAATAACAGAGCATGCAGACTCTGTAATGTGATGCTGGCTGATACACTTCTTTCCTGTTTCTCCACCTTTGTACTTAATCCAGAGTTCCTTGGTGGTTTTCAGTGTGTAGATTACTTCCAAACGCAGAGCTTTTCTCATGGTCCAGCTTACCTTTCCATGACGGATCACATACATCCCCTTTCACAGCAGCTTACTGCTATGTAATGTTAACGCCTGGTTTGGAAAAGCCACATTCAGTCATGTATGCTTGGCCTCTTCAGTGTAATATGGCTGACCAAAGAAAAGAAGACTGCCTTGTTTTCTACAGATGTAAGCAGATGCTTGGAGCACCATTGGCAGTCCCAAACCCGTAGTGTGGGAACAGCCGCTCTCCACTTGCCTACTTGTAGCCATTTCTTCAGATAAACTGATCTCCCCTGTAAAAGATTCTTTCTGTTACTGCTCTCAGAAACACAGAAATCATTACATCAGTTGTCCATCGAGAAAACCATCTTTAATGAGGGACAAAGCCTAGCAACAAGAGAAGTGAAGGGCCAGTTCAGTGGTTTAAAACCCAGGGCCAGCAATACTGAGAGCTGCACTCACTCACCAGCTCCTTGCAGTCTGCTGTGGCCCAGATGTTCAAAGCTTGTCCCACCTTGGGGGTTTTCCTCCTTCAGAGCTCTCTGGTTGCTTTCGCAAGTGGAAGTCATTTCAGTCTTTCTTTGAAAGTTATTTAGGAGAACTTAGGTAGGTGCTGCGTGTTTTATGAAAAGCCTTATCAGATCTGATTAGACCAACTGTCCATCAGGTCTATCCTGTGTCGGACAGGGACCAGCACCAGGTATTTCAAGTAAAATGAAAAACTTCCAGGAAAGATGAAGAGGCTGTGCTCCATCTTGAACAAGTTTATTCCAGGCTTTCAGCAGCTACTGGTTTAAGAAGGCAGGCTGGCAACTTGTATAACTAACTGCCTGAACTGATGGAACTGATGGTATTCTTATTCATCATCTAAACCCCCAGTCTTTTCTGAAATTTGTCATACTCTTTCCCTCAAAACTACTTAGCAGTCAAAATTACAGGTCAGCTCTAACTGTTTTGAAAACATATCTCTTTCTGTTATGAATTTGTTGTCTCAATTTTATTTGGTATTGCCTGCCCAATATTATGGAGAAGGAAGAATTATGGAACATAGAGAAAGTAAAATAATAATAATTATTGTCTACTTCTGTCAAGTGGACATGGCATGACAGTAGTACTTGGCAATGACACTGTATTTTTTCTGGCCCTTTCTTCCTACTCCCACCTTTCTTGAGGTTAATTATCTTGTATAGCCTGTAGTGCATAGCTGTGCATTCAGCAAAGATGCCTGGGATAGCTGAAACACCATTTAGATATTTCACCATTTCTCTGCCCTTGCTGATGGAGTTGATACAGTTGATACAGTATTTTTACAATTTGTTTTGTTGCTAATCCATAACATACTTTCTAGTCCGTTTTGTAACTCTTGTGCATTAAACATTATCTTTCTTCTACTTAATTCTAATCAAGCACTTGTGTTATTTCAGAATTATTGTTTTCCTTTTAAAAACAATGCTAACCATTTCTTTCTATTAATGTGTGCACTAGCTGCTTCCAGCCAATAGAAAACATTGGATCCAGGGATTTAAACAGAATTCCAGCTGTCTGATGATGGCCCTTAGAGTCTAAATTTGAGGGACGCCAAGGGATAACCTTTTCACAATGGTTGAGCAAGTTTGGGGGTTGAGGGATTAAAAATCCATTTTGCCTCGGAATTAGTCCACCTTTGGGACTAGTTGGACATCTCCTTAGGATGTGGCAATAATGTTTTGGAGGCCATTTGAAGAGAAGATTATGCTGTATGACCCATTTACTGCGATGTAGCGAGTGTCTGAGAGAGTTACTTGAGAAAACCTCCTGGAATTGCTATCTCTAAAGCTGATGGTCATCCAATAAACTGAGATCACACATGTGTAACATTACTGAAGTGTCAGCTTCAGAGCATGCTATCTGCAGCGAAGTTTTCTCAGAGTTGTGTAAGCAGTCTTGTGATTTGCTTGAGAGATGAGGGGAGACATGTGCACCGTAACATTTGGCCTCGGCCGGAAGACAATGACTTCAGTGATGGTAAACAATCCAATAAGTACATTTGTTGTTACAGTATGCCTCTCGGCCAGGCAAACACTTCTGCTGTAAGCCAAATTTATGTCTCAGACGAATCGCATAATTTATCAGCAAAACAGACCAGACCTATTATTGCCTACAGAAGTAACAGAAAGAGCCTTCAGAGATGACAGGAGTGTGGTCCAAAGAGTTCACACTGCAGCGTGTGGGGCTTTTCCAGCTCTCAACGTGTTAGAACAGGCAGAGATAAATGGGCAGATTGGGATCTCTGTAACTTTATCACCCCGTGCTTAACAAGGCAACAAATTGGCCACAGAGACATTCCCAGGAGACATTCCATAAGATCTCTGGAGCCAGGACTGGATTTTCAAAGAAGCCAGGAGAAAAACACAGTATTTTCACTGAATGAGTTTCCTTTCTACTGAGGTCATAGCATATTGAGAGTGGGTAATTCAGCTATCTGCAAAATGTTCCTGCACTCTTCCTGGCTTAAAAAAAGAACGAGCATTCCCATGCTCTTCCTTGTACAGATGCTTTGTGCAAAACAACTTGCCAGCAACCTTAAGCAAGCTGTGTGCCTCTCTTCTTTTAGGTGCCTGTTCGAGGTCACAAATTTTCTCTGTATTTATTCATTCTAGGAGAAGCAAGTGAAATGGAGCTGGTGGGGCAGTCTTGTAGGTATCTGATACTCTCAAATTCCCTCATGGGAATGGACCTCAGCCATTTAAATAGTAGGCTTAGTAATAGCATTATTCACAGTACTTGGCAGTCTCCAAAAGGCTTTGCCAGTGCTATTACATCTTTCAGCATACTTCAGTTCAATTGATCGAGAGCATCTGTTAGGCTGAGGAGAGATGTGGGGCTAGATATATTCATTTGTTTCCTGAAAAATAGGGTATTACTGAATGCTCTTCTCCAAAGATTTCTAGCTATAGTGACTTCTTGAAATCTTTCCTACTACTCAGCATTCTGGTAAAACTGGCGGAAAGAACAGCAAATGAATGTGGGCTGCAAGGTTGCAATGGCAATCCTTCCAGGGTTCCTTTAAAAAACTCACTGTTGCCACATTTGTCCATTGCCTATTTTATTTTGGGAGCTGACTGAAACTTACTGGCAATAGCAGAAATCTAAATGTTCTGAAACAGGATAGAATTTGTATTTGTAGGAAACTTTTCAACAACTGCCTCAATGGAAGACATACAAGCTTTGGATGAATGTTTTACAGGGCCCTAGATCCTTTGGCCTCACCACTGTTCAGCCCCTGACAGAAACAGGCTGACACAAATGGCAAGCAGATTACAGCTTTTCATTTTGGAAGTAGAACTGATCTTAATAACATGATGCTCCAGCACAGGAATTCGTGAAATGCTTCACCATCCCTCATACCAAAAAACATTAATGGAAGTATTGAATAATGCACCCATTCACTTTTGAGGCAAACTAGTAGTCTCACATAGACACGTTACTAAATGTTGGTCAGAAAATGGCAGTTCTCTTTCTCAAAGGTGATTTGGACTATCTGTGGAAGAGTCCTGAAAAGTCTGGGGAGAGAAAAGGGACTAATGAAAAAGGCAAATACAGAGATAATTTTCCTGCTTTTGAAAAATAATTCCAGGAAGGAAGGAAAGACCTTTGCAGAAACCTTTTTGTTTTTGTTGTTGTGAAAGAAAAGAGAAACTAGAGGGTCACAAGAACTCTTCCACCTTCACCTTGGGAGTCCCTGGGACCTGGGGGGTGCAGGGGAGGGGATGTGACATGGGACTGGCTAAGGGAGAAGAGGCACTAAGGGGAAAAAGAGGTTGGGAAGTGTGGCCCCTCCTCACTGCCAATTTGAACCAGGTGCATTGGGAATGAAACTGGGATGGGAGAAGCACAGAGAGGAGCTGGGACAGTGCTGGGGACTGATAGAGATCAGAGCCTGAGATCTGTATAGTGGTTATTGCAGCAGCACTCAGGGCGTGAGCCACTCCTGAAGTGCTGTGCCGGGAAGCAGTCATCTTCTCCAGCCATGGGCTGGTGTTGAGATGCAGAATGTTGGCCTCCCTTTCTGCCTCACATTAAACCCCCCCGGAAAAACAAGTTATCTCTCTTATCACTCAGCCCCTGGTAACAGAGATAAACCATTACAGGTGACAGGTGAACAGCTATGCAATTGTTCTTGCCTACAATAGTGATGCCCATGAATATTTACAATATGCTATTTGTCCACATTTCCCCTTATTTCACATAGGCTGATCCCAAGCAGATATTGCTGCAATTGCTGGAACTGTGATTCTCAATACCTGAACTATGGGAAGGTTTGGATGGGAATGTGAAGCTTCTGCTGCTCAAGTCTGTCTGGTTGTATGTAGTATTTACAACCAGTTTCATTTTGCCTGCTGCAAAACACAGGAGGTACTGCTCATGTGCCCACCTGCCTTGCGCCAGCTTCTTGTTTCTCAGTGCCCTGTGCAGCAGCAATTGCTACCTTCAGCTCACCAGCCAAAGGGAATTTCCAGAGCTCTCTGCATTGATCTGACAATTGATACCTTGGGCGGACCGGTGTCACCAGCACAGAGCTCAGAAGGAGCCATTTCAACCTGGTTTTGGGCCTGTGTAGGTCCTGACCCAGCTGGCTGGTAAGTGTAAGGAGCAGAGAGCTGAGGGTCCCTGCGCTCCAGCAACCAGCCCTCGTCCCCATCCCGTGGGCAGTGGCAGCAAGGTGGGCAGGCAGCCTGAAGGCTGCAGAAGAGGGAGGAATGCTCCGTTGCGTGGCAAAGCACAGACTGATCAGTCCGTCTCGGCATGTGCCACAGGCTGGTCCCGCTGCTGCTCCCCAGGCTCCAGCTACCGCGTTTCTCCTCCAGCACCAGCTTATCAAGCATGAGTTACACAAACGCGCAGCTGAGCGTATTTCAGGGGGGAGCAGGATGGGCGCTCGCCGTGGCTGTGGTTTGGGCTGCCACAGCCGTGTGCGCTCTGGCTGCGGGCGGAGATCCGGCGCAGCTGGAGGCTGCGGGGCAGCCGTCGGTGGGGAGACACTGCCACCTCCCGACACCGGGCTCCTGGTGGCGGGAGCACTCCGCACCCACATCTCCGGGGGAAGCAGCAGGGGGTAAGGTGTCTGGGGCCCCAAGGCTGGCTCACACTCACGTTTTGGTTGCAGGGGAGTTTTGGAGACCTGGTCACAGGCAGCCTAGTAGCCAGCAGTGGGAGGTCACGCTCTGGGCTGCCAAGGTGGTCACGGGCTCATGTAAAAGTTAGCACAGTGAGTCAGAGGTGATACAGGGAGGTAAGCCCGAATGCAGCACGGAGCTTGGGAGGCATACAAAAGTGTTTGCTGGTGAAAACTGAGTAGGTTGTCACAGGCCATAGCTGGCACCACCATTAACAGCAGGGTAGACAGGAGTCGGTAAATTGCCTGTGCTTCTCCCTGCCCGCACCCTCTAACCACACACAGGGACCACTTTCCTGAAGAAGGAAGGCATTGAAAGGAGGCAATAGCATAATTTTCTCCTCCAAAACGACCCTAATATGTGTTGGAAATCAGCAGAAATTCAGGCACCTTTACGTTTAGCTGTTAAAAATACCATTCCCAACAGAACAAACCAAAGCTTGGGAGGCAGAGACGCAAAAAACAAAACAAGGAGCCTGTGTGTGCAGCCTCTGTGCCTGTCGCTGCTCCAACGTACTGGACCGTCTGCGGGACGCCGGTGGAAGTGCAGTTCGGTGCTAATCTGAAGTCCAGTAATTCCCAACCAAAGCACCAGGGGTCATTCCACTCTTTATCTCCACTTAAGCCCAGCTTCTCAGCACAACAGCACTAGCAACACCTCTCCCCTTCTCTTCTCCCTTCCGACTGCCTACGATAAACCTGAACTGCAAATAAGGTTGTGTTTAGACAGGAAAGTGGTGGGAATTTTGTCTGAGTAAAGACAGGAGGATCTGTCCCGGTGGAAAGGCTTTTGAGCGGTTTACAGTATTTGCCTGTAATTGTACACATTCCTTGAACAAATCACATCCACTCATTTATTATCCATGCTAAACAACCCAGTAGGTCTAGAACACAGGTGTGTCACTCACCCTGCTTCAGGCTAGAGACATCTGCGATGGAATGTAATTTTTCCATGCAGAGATTAGTTATGTTAATGCAACGTCAGAGGTGACCGGTTTGGGGACATGGGGAGAGAAGGGAATACGGGAGGAAAAATAAGCTGAACAAAATGTTCACACAAACTTGGAATAAAATTACCAGGAACAGGTGTTTGCTTTCTCCCCTGACATGTGCAAAACAGTGATGGATTTTTGGTTTTAATAATAATTCTTATTTAAAATTTAAGTAATTCCCTAGCTGGTGATGGTTTGATCTAAAAGGCATGGAAATCAATGGGAACTTTCCCCGGGCTTCAGATCATGCCACATGTGTCAGCTGGATTTATTTGTCACGGGAGTAGTAATGAGGAATAGATTGTTTGAGGCTGGAATACCTAGGGCTTTGCTTCTCGTTAAAGCAGGTTACACATCTCATAAATGTGCACCTCCTGTCAACTACTGTGAGTGTTTTCCATGTTAAATGCAAGGTGTTTGAGGCCTAGAATCCCACAGGAACAGAGGTGCAAGTTTAGAGGAAAGTAAAAGCTACACACACGCACACACTTTTCTCTGGCTGAGTATGTAATCTCAGGCATGAGCAAGGCAGTACACAGGATTGATGTGCTTTGGGCAAAGAATAGAGACCTAAATCCCAACCAAACCCACCAGAAAGTTAACCCCTTCCTTCCTGACCTTCCTCTGCACTTCACCAGGAAAGGGTAGGTCACTCTTCTTATGAACCTTTTTTTTTTTCCCCTAGGGAGAATGCGTAGAAAGAGGCAGAGACCCTCAAGTCCCAGTATATATCAACAGATGAGTTTTACTGTTCTCACAGCCTTAACATGTATTTGCTATAACAGGCTCTGGTGCCTCAGTCCATGTCTGCCCAGCACTTACACAGATAATGTAGCCTGAAACCTTTAACGCATGCCTAAGATTACACCATGTCGGCACTCACTCCCTGGCTTGTCTGAAAGTTTTTCATTGTCTTGGCCAAGAGTTTCCATTCTTTTTAGCCCCCAGAAACATCAGGCAACCCCTGTGCAATTTATTGCAGTTTATAGTTTCTCCACATGGACGTAACTTCCAAAATATTCATTAGAAAAATTAGTCATTTACAATAAATGTTACATTTTTACAAGAAAATGCAGCTATTATTTATTAAGCATCTGGATTTTTTCAGCACCACTTCATAATGGGGATGAGCCTGAACTGGAACACCTGATCTAAACCCTCTTCTGACTTTTGGAGAATTTCAGATCCAAGTTCTTGAGGGCTGGGGTTGTCTTCAGTTCGAGTCTTCTATGGCTCTGAGCACATTGTTGGCACTTAACAAATAAACAATAGTAATCCAAATCTGGACCAGAAATTAATGGCTAGGGTGTATCTGTACTTTATAAAAAATGTACACATCTTCCACATTACCCATGCTACATCAAATATAATGCCTTTTCTTCTTTTGTAACCATAAGTGATTGCAATTAGCAAATACAGCCTCCAGCCCACAGCTCACAGGGTTGCCAGGGAAAAACACCATCCTTCATGGTAACTCCAGCCATAATCCAGAGGTGTGAATTGGGGTGATGAAGTGGCTTTTAGACAAGCGCCACAGAGCAACAATAACTTGAACTATAGCAGCACCAGCTGCAAAGCCCACCCAGGCTGGGGCCCAGCCTCTGGCCAGCAGGCACACCTAGCAGGGAAGGAGTAAGCTGCATGTGATGGCACGAGGGAAACGTGAACTAGTGGTTGTGTCTCATCACAGAAAGTGAACCAATTGTCTCATTCACTCCCAGCTCTCAGAGAGGACAGAGAAAGTGGCTCACCCAGGCTGGATTTACAGGGACGTACCTTCACATCAGCACTCCTGAGACAATGAACACTTCATATAAGGAAAGAGATCTTGGGGAGCTTCCCCTCACAAAGTTATCATCTGCCAAAGCCTTCCTGCTAACATCACCTCTACTTTACATGAACAGTGGACCTGGGGTTTAGGCCACTATCGGGAAATGTTCAGGTTTGTAAACCAAAAAAAATGATTGACTGAAAAGCATCTTACATTGTCCTCCCTCAGGAAAGAGAAGTGCCCATATTTAACAGGGACAGGCCCAAATGCAGTAAGTAGTACAGTAGCATTATTGTAATCTGTATTGCCTTGGTCCAAAAGCTATGCTATATTTTCCTTAGCATCTGCTTTTGGATATTTGGCCTTCTGTGTGCTTCACAGTGGAAATGAAGAAATGGTGAAAATTTCTGGCAGTTCGCAGAGAACAGAAGGAGAGAACATAGATGGAAAAGCGCTCCAGCAGAGGTGGAGTAATGGCAACTGATATGCAAGGGGAAGTCATAGGAAACAATGCAATCTAACTTGTTCCAGCTGCCTGAGCAATCACAGGGACAGTGCCAGATGTAATATAGCTCTGGTTAGCATGAGCTGAAATGTGGGATAGCCTCCAAAAACAAGGATGGGGAGAAGAGAAGCAGAAGCTTGTTTGTGAACAAAAGACTAAACTATTTGGTTTCTAAAATACAGCAAAGGAGGTATCCACTCCCTTTGTCCTATGTACAAATTGCATCTTATCTGGGGAGAAGACAAAAGGAAAAAAACCCAGTTTGTGGTTGTGCTGAATTCATATGATAAACACTGGCGGCCATGCTAAATGGGGAGGAGAACTTGGGCAGTATTATTTGGTTGTGCAGCAATTGAGTCCAATATTTTAACGAACTACTGCTGCTCTGTTAGAGAAACTGCATTTTTAAAATGTGAATCAACCAGGACGATTCACAACAAGAGAGCAGCTCCGAGAGCCTCTCCATTAGGTGTAGGGTATGTCGACAGTCAGCCCATCCCATGATTATGTTGTAGGATGGAAGGCCTGATTTACCTTGGGACTAGTTACCTAAGGACTACTGTAATTGAGTGCATCCTGACTGACAAACAGAGCAAATATGCTTATTCTGAACTCCCTTCTACTGATATTCAATCTAAATCTATCTTAAATCACTTTAGACTATGTTCAGTCATGTCTATGACTGTTGAGTTTACCTTTCCCCCATGCCATTTAGACAATGAAGAAAACCCAGAAGGACCATGTATATCAGATAGCCTCGTCCATCCCATCGCCTCCATGCAACTATTCCCCAACCTGCGAGAGCACAGGCAGAGCACAAAGTGGGCAGGACAGGCAGCAAATTCAGTGCTTCTCTAAAAGTGTTTTGCAAAAGAGCCCTGCTGTAAGGAAGGATGATTCTGCCGTGGTTTCCAGAGCACATTAAGAAATACCTTCAAGATGTCTTTCCATTTTTAACTTGCTTGTGTTTTCCCCATGAGGGGAGGATCCAGCTGTCCAATTTGCTCAAAGTAGCAAGTCACTCTGTATAATGTGGTTTGAAGGAACGGATGCTGTTTTGGCTCCACTGAATTTCAAAGCAACTTGGCAATGATTGCAATTATTGGTCTATATTAAAGTGACAAAGTAGCAGGAGACAGGAAGCATTATTATCCCCATGTTACAAAAAGAAAGGAGGACATGGGGAACTCAGACCATTTACTCACTCCAGGGTCTTGGTACAGCTCCATTCTTTGACACAGAAGTCACGGCTCTGAGGAAGGCAGCAGGCGCTGCACTAGCATGGGCCTGCCACTCGTCACCATTCTCAGCTAGGAAAACAGGGCAGGACCAGATCGCTCAGCTTCGCAAGACGGTGAAAAAAACCTGAAAAGCAGAGTTAATCCTTCAATTTAACAACAGAATGGGCTTCAACAGCAAAATCTCTACTCTGTTCGCAGTTTTTGAGCATTGCTGTGGTTGTCCTTCCTGCAAATATGATCCATTATCATATACTTGTTAACATTTATAGATGTTGCCACATAATGTAGATATGGCTGTTCCTTCCCCCACAGCCACAGTTTATTTGAGGGATAAAAGCTGTTGCTTTCTTACAATCAAAATGCCATCAGTCTTATGAGTATCAGATCGGCGTTGAGTTCTTGTCACAGAAATGCTTTACATTTATCACCTGGCATGTGCCACCTCTGTGCCCTTTTTCCCAGGGACACCACTTCTGTGGAAATATAATAAATGACAAATTACATTTGTGTAATCTTGTGAAATGTTTTGACTACTAAAGTTGTTCCATAGCAGTTCATTAAAGGACACATAAAATATTTAAGTTTACATTTTATAAAAAGATCAGGAATGCTCTGGCTGATTGCTTTCTATTGAGCATCTGTTTCCTATTTTTTTAACGGCTTACAGCAGTGGTTGGCCAGTTCTGTACTAATAGTTGATCTTAACTGGATCAAAACATTGTAATTTCTTAACAAAGGTTAGAGAGTGTCCTTCTAACACAGCTTCCTATGGCTGCAACCAGCATTGTCTGTGCATCAACATCTGGTTTCAAAATATTAAAAATTATAAACACTTCCAGATACAATCCATCTGGCCTCCCAAAATTCTACATCTGCATAATTTTGCTTTCCTTTTAAAGACCAAACACAGACTTAGTTTGGCCCTGCTACATTACTGAAGAATCCTCCTCCTTCTAAGTGCAGGGCAAAGCCCATGGTCGAGTTTTGTTGGAAGCAGCCATCTGTATCTGGCCAGCTGTTGTGTCTAATGTTGGCTGTATTAGTAAGTGATAAGACAAAATACTTTGCTTGGTTAGTGTACGGTATCCGACTGAATCAGAAGGGAGGCTGCAGTGAAGAAATCATGGTGAATTGAACAAGCAGTGTAGTTTGCAGTGCTGGCTACGATCAGGGTTTTGAAAGCTGTTTGCTTGCTGCCCGTCTGCATCATGTCAGTCCTCTCAAAGGCAGCACCAAGCCTACAGCGTTGCTGCCAGTGCAGATGCAATCATGGTGTGTGATTCACTGCTTCACTCCAATGTCTCAGGCTTTCTTGAGCAGCACATTCCTTGGCTCTAGCACCTGCAGACAGGTCTGCAACACTGCAAGGGTCAGAGCAGTGGAAGGGGGACCACCCCTCTCCCTTTTGGCCAGAGAAACTTCCTGTGGGATGGCTGCTGCCGCTGTGACTAAACAACACCGAACTACTTCCTCTGGCCTCTCTCCCCTTCCTTTTCATTTTCCATGCCAATTCAAGGAGCTCTGTACTGTTGAGTCCCTGACTGCTTTACCCAGATGGAAAGATCATTTGTATTTCATATGCAAGAGAAATAACAAGTAGTTCTTATGCAGATAACTGTGTGCAGAGTATATAATGTCATTGGTTTCATTAGCTTTTAATTAATGATGCTACTTAGTGTTCAACATTATGTATATAAAGGAATAGTAAAATTAATAATAACATATGAAAATTAATAGAGGTGTGGGAGGTAAGTATGCCAAGTTCAGTCGAAGTCAGAAGTTCATCTTACCATTTTTGTGTCCTTTAATGGTCTAATTTGCAATGAAACAGTATTTTTCCCTGAGCTTTTCAAAAACTGAACAGGTTCCAGTTAGCTCTGAAGGCAGGACACTGAACAGGACTTTCACCCCAGCTGGAGTGCTCCAGCTTAAAGCTGAAGAGGTAACCAAGATGGGAATTAACACTTCTTTCACTCTTCCAAGATTTTGCAGGTTCTAACGAGAGCATCTTTATGTTACAAAGAGGAACAGACAGCATCTTTCAGACCAAGAGAATGTCCCAGAGAAGTCACTGCAAGGATCCATACTTTGCTCCACTTTTGGTTCATAAGATACCTGGTACCCCATAGTCTGTTGCACAATACCCCAACCAAAAATATACTGAGGATCATGGCCATACCTTGCATGGGATGGTTGATAACAGCAGCCATAAACCACATAGATAACAAGACCAATTACAGATATTAATTTCATTATGGAAAAAATTCAAGTCAGGCCAGCTAGTCTAAATGTTTAATTCCATTGTCATGCTCATTAGTTGCATATACTTCTACTTTCAGTATGAGACCAACTTTCCTGCGTAAACTAGAGACAGCAAATGCCATCCTAACACTGTACCTAATCTGTCATGACTGATGTGGCTGTTGT
This sequence comes from Anhinga rufa, assembly GCA_013400875.1. NCBI lineage: Eukaryota > Metazoa > Chordata > Aves > Suliformes > Anhingidae > Anhinga > Anhinga rufa. The sequence goes on along the minus strand of VZTV01107524.1, from coordinate 1,389 downwards.
TAATGTTTCCTGTAGTGACAATGGCTTGCCAGGGGGTGAGGAACAAAAGCACAGTCAGACCATATAGTAAGTTGAGTAAAACAAAGGTCTACAGCTGCACTAGTTATATATGCTGCTGTTGTCATCTCTTAAATGTAACTGCATCCACAAATATGTGCCAAGTGCATCAGCCAGAAGATGCCCTAAAAGGTTTGGGAGTGTCAGATCAATGAGAAAACCCCATAGCAAACTACCAGCAGTTGGTGTCAAGCAACTCCCCACTCACTTGCCGCGGACACTAGAAAGCCAAGGCAGAGAAGGCAACTCATTCCTCTCTTGGCTCGGATCTGAGGCAGCTCCTTTTTTCACTGTTCACAGCTAAAGCTTCCTTCCTTTTCCATCCATATTTTGAAAGAAATTCAAGCAAAGTTTACCTTCATTCTGAGAGACATGATCGTTTTTTCTTTATAATAATTCTTTTATTTTCAATCTAAGCAGTCAAAATAGAATTTGCTCACCAGTGAAAGAACTTCTCAGGAAAATATAGGTGTTGTCTTGGATTTCTTAATGACCCTGAGCTGCCAAAGTCACAAAAGACAACCATCCCAGAAGTATCCCTGTGCCACACTGGAGTTTAATTCATTCAATCATTTGTTAACCAAACATTTTGATCATTTGATAACCATACACAATTCTTAGGGTG